>JAUZSU010194345.1:0-11934 GCA_034780255.1 Parotocinclus maculicauda | reverse complement strand
TTACCCTGGATACCGTGGCTCTTGATACATCACAAAGACTTGCTGTCTTGGTCACAGATGCTCCAGCAAGACGTGCACCAACAACTTGTCCTCTTTTGGACCACCAGGCTGGTCCAATTTAGCCATGAAACCTCCCACACTAAAATGTCAGGTGTTTCAGTTTCATTGTCCAACCCCTGTAATTAAGCAGACCATAAGACTTAACTAAAAGTTTATTAACAATGAATTAATGTATAAACTAATATTCAGTGCTTTATGAGATCATGATAAATATACATTAATAATCTAATGAGTGAGATATGAATAGCCATTAATAAAGGCAGATGTTAACTACTTACATATTGTTACCTCATTATGTTAATTAATTAAAGACGGTGTATTAATTAACATTCTTTCTGTAATGGAATCATTAAAAGTGTTTAGTTTGGACCTCATTTGTGTATTAATAAATATAATTTTAGGTAACACTTCACAATACTGGTACATAACTAATCGTAGAATAATACTTAACTAAAGGTTTATTAACAATAAATTAATGTATAAACTAATACTTCGTGCTTTATGAGATAATAATAAATAAACATTAATAATCTAATAAGTGACATATGAATAGCCATTATTAAAGGCAGATGTTAACTTACATATTGTTAACTTATGTTAATTAATTAAAGCCTTTATGCGTTAATTAACAATCTTGCTGTAATGCATTCAAAAAAAGTGTTTAGTGTGGACCTGTTTGTAACTCATTTGTGTATTAATAATTATTTATTATAATTTTTTTTGTACTTTACAATGAAGTACATATGTGAGGTAAGATATAGATTTATTTGTGCATGTTTACCTTATAGAAATGCAAGTGTACGTGTCCCAGCTATTGACTGAAGCTCATTTGTTTCTGTATAACTTACCAGCCATCTCACCTACATTTATCAAAAATAAGATGACCAGCTGTTACTTGGATTTATAGCTGGTAGTCCATTCTGTGGTTCATTTCATTCCAGTAAGCAATTGGTGATTTGCTTTAAATGAACCACTGGTAACTAACAAGTGAACAGTCTTTAACAGTCTGGGTTACAGTCTCTAACTGCACAACAGGAAGGTGCCATTGCAAGGTAAAAATTTCTTTAAAAAAGGGTGCATACATACACAATAAAATCATCTCAGCATGCTACAGGTGTGCTCAGAATGGTCTACCAGCTATAAATCCAAGTAACAGCTGGTCATCTTATTTTTGATAAATGTAGGTAAGATGGTTGGTAAGTTATACAGAAACAAATGAGCTTCAATCAGTAACTGGGACACTTACAAATAAATCTATATTCTATAACATGCACAAATAAATCTATATCTTACCTCACATATGCACTTCATCGTGCAGTACAAAAAATAAATAAATAAATATTTATTAATACACAAATGAGTTACCAACAGGTCCACACTAGACACTTTTAATGAGTGCATTACAGAAAGAATAATAATTAATGCATCAAGGTTTTAATTAATTAACTTAATGAGTTAACAATATGTAGGTAGTTTTCATCTACCTTTATTAATGACTATTCATATGTCACTTATTCGATTATTAATGTATATTTATTAGTATCTCAAAAAGCATTAGTTCATGCATTCATTTGTTTGTTTACACACCAGTATTGTAAAGTGTTACCACTTTTCGTAATCTGATGGTTTGTTGATGCTATTTGTAAAAAGTCAACACACTGCTGACTCTCAAGATGATAAAGTAAGACGAGAATCCAAACTCAAGAACACTTCCATTTTAGAGTGAGTTTTAGCAAGATACTTGGGGGGATCAGAGTGAATCCTCAGCATTAGCATTCAGAATGCTGTGAGTTCAAATCCCATCACATCTTAAACCTCAGATCAGTTCTGTTGCAAACTGCTCTGGATGAGGTTGTCTGATGAATTTAGTATCAGTGATTAAGATGCTGGGCTACTAACCAGAAGGTCAGAGATTCAAGCGCCAGCACTGTGAATCAAATTTGACTTGTGCTCAAACCAGAAACCAGAGAAAATGGGGTAAGCCAGTAAGCGTGGACACTGGGAGGACAAGCAAACTTCATGCAGGGGAGGTTGGGATCAAAGTGGGGATGTCTGGAGCTATGGGCTGAACTTCCTAAGCACTTGCCCCACCGTGTTGCACTCACAGGATTTTTTATTCCCTAAAATATCTTCTGAAGGGCAGTATTGCACATGATTGGTTCTATAAGGTGACCAATCAGAACACAGAAAGGGTGTGGTTATATATTAAATGCTAAGAGCTTTGATAGCAAGCAGCCCCCTAATAAACAAAGCACAGCTGTGGCAGCAAGCTTAAATGTTCTTATTATTTTGAAAGCAATGAGCGTTTTACGCTGCATTTAAAGTTATTTATCCACACATCACAATCGTGTGAAACTGCCCTCAGAAGAAATTTCTAGAAATAAAACTCTAACCTTCCTGCCTTGTCCTAGCCATGGAAGAAAGTCATCTGGTCGTTCAAACGTTCACAGTGTACTTGGAGAACTGATGGCACCAGGACGCACTGTGGGGAGGAGCTGAGACAGTAGATGGAGTGTGATGCTCTGGATAATGTTCTGCTCTTAAAACTTGGGGTTGCATACCACCCACTATGGGTCTCAATCTTAAAACGTTCTAGCATGCAGTGTAGTAGTGATCACAGCACTACATGTTGTGCATCCATAAGCATAATATGGCTACAAAGAGCTTAAGATCACAGGCACATGCCCTGATTTGTGTCTAAGGGAGTCTCTAAAGTGCTCTGCTGCTTTCCGTCCTGTTCAATATTGCATGAGGCCACGCTAAGTAAATTCATTCTATTGCTACAGCAGCCAGGTAAACACGACATGTTCGCTGAATCACAGGCCCAATTAGATAAACAGCAGCAGCCGGTTCACCCCGGTGCATGCTGCCTCATCAGCCCAAAGTCTACAGTATGACAATTTAATCACTTGAGTCAACAACGTTAGGTAAACACTAGAAACAAGCAGCAATCCAGAAAATGGGTTTTCTGGGGTTTTCAAATCACAACACAGATTACCGAATGTGATGGCTGACTCATGTCAACACACTTTTTCACCAGTGTAATGACACTCACTTATCTGTGCCGCTGTATCTTGGTTTGGGTCGTTGTGGGTCCAGAACAGGGAAACAAACACTCACTCATCCAAACACACTCTGGATATGGAGAGTAGTAGAACGAAACACCGGCACACATTTGCCAAACTGGCCAATTCAGTCTTATTTGTCCTGTAATGTCACTTACAAATATTGGTAGTTGCAGGTTTGTTTTTTATTAATTTCTTTTGTGTGTAGCTGCTTATTTGGGCTTGCTCCCTGGTCCTGCCTCCTTCCACTATACCTGCTTAATAAATTACAATTGCTAATTTGTAGGGTTGCGCATTCCGTCGACAACCTTCCTCCTCCTCCTTTTCCCAATAACAATAAAAACTGCAATTAAAGATGTCATTTCTTAAGCTAGATCGTTAACAGTGGCAGAAGTGGGAGGCCAGTTGGTTTTGTTCAATGTCTTTAGAGTTCAAAAGAAAAATGTAAAATTACAAGTTAGTGTAGGTAACTTGTAATGTTAGTGTGTTGTGCTGGGATGAGTGAATCAGTCACAGCAGGGCTGCTGGAGTGTTTAAACACCCCAGTGGTACTGCTGGACTGAAAACAGGCCACCATCCAAACAAATCTAGCCACCAGCAGAGAACGACTAACAAGCTGTACAACAACAGATAAATGCTTCTGTCTCTGACTTTACATCTACAAGATGGAGCAATAGGAGTGAATGTCTCTAATAAAATGGACAGCAAGTGAACACTGTTTTAAAACTCTAGCAGCATGACACACCCTAACACAGCAGTGCTAAGAATGATCCACCACCCAAACAGTACCTGATCTTTGGTAAGTCACCTCCTTTTGGCTTGTTTCCCTTGTTTCCATAGACCTGCTTGCTTGTTTCTCTCGTGGGATCTGGCAACACTGCTTATGGCATGTGTTCAAGGTATGAAAACCTGAAGGAATTTTGCTGGGGGTTATGGTGCATCTGCAGCTCTTGATCACACAAATCCAGATCATTCTTCTGACACATTTCTGGAATACTAAAACAGAAATGCTTAAGGGCGAACATGTCCCACATCACAAAGAACTGAAAAGTTCAGCCCAATATTTCTCTGAAGCTGTGCAGCATTCACGTTATCGCATCACTGCTCCGTGCAATGACACACGGAATCGCAATCCTGAATCTAAAAGCTTTTGCCGAGACAAATTGAGAGACAACTCACAAACGATCGCAGCCGGATCGCTGCGAGCAAACGCGAGTGTCAACACTTCAGCTTCATTAGGTCCTAAAGATTGAATTCAGCCTCGATATTCCTTGATATTCGGCAGTTGCTTGAGAGCAGATGCAACAAGTACATAATTATCTTCGTAATTAAGCTGCCAAAACAAGTGCACCACCAGAGCACCTTTGAAACACTGAGTATTCCATTCATTAGCATCTCTGTAAGCTTATTAATCATCCAACAGGCAATTAGCCAGCTGTTACCATTTGCGCCTGGTATGTAAATATATTCCTGGGTTAATTTCTCCCTCTGATAATAAAGAAAACATTATGAAAATTAGCTCTGCGTCTGCGTAAATGATCCGTGCTGTTAAACGTGGAGAGGGGGGGTACCGCTCAGCTGTGAAACGGGACCAACACATGGCAGAGAGAGCAGAGCTGGTCTGCTGCTGGAGGAGAGACGAGCCTCATTGCCCTTTACTCACCTTTACAGGATGGTGCAAACGGCCTCCAGCAGGCAGATGGATGACCTTGTGGAAGGTCACGTCCACGGGGGAGCTGTCAGTAAGATACGGCCCAATCTGTGCTATCTAGGAGATAAAGTAATCATAAACGTTGCAATAAAGCAAAGGACATCAAAGCCCGGTTTATGCATGGCAAAAAGAGCTCAGAGGCACGACAATGGACGTCTGAAAGTCATGAGAAGAGTACGAGCTTCTTAGCTGCACAAGAAACACAGGGATGGACTGTGTCAACGTTTATCAAACATTCTCCTATTAGGATGATAAAGTAGTTGTAGGGCTACTAGGAGAACATACAGTACTGTGCAAAAGTCTTAAGCCACTATTAGATTTGTTGTTTTAGGAATGTTCACTATTGCATTTCCAGTGCATTCACTAACATGGCATATATCTATATATAGCTTTGTGTAACATATATTACACACCATTGCACACTGTCAGCGTTAACAACATACGAAGCAGCTGCATGGTCGACAGGACAGCCCTCTAATTGTAATTGCACATCTATAGATGTCTCCTGTGTCCATGTGCACATAGTTAGCACTATAGCTACACCGCACATTTAATTTTTATTCTTATAATTCTTTTTCTCCTTCCTAATTTATTGTAATAGGTAGCTTTATATTTGTATAATGACAATAAAGGTTTTCCTATTTGCATCATGTTGGCCATACATAACATACTGGGATCATCCTGCTAGCTCTGTGACTGGTGCCAACCCTGAGCAGAAAAAATGTGGACATGTAGGCCTGCCTTTATTCATAAATCTAAGTGCTAGACAGTGATTCATGACTCCAGAGTCCAATGGCAGTATGCATATGAACGGCTTAGCTGGTGTGAAAATGGTCAAACAGACCATTTTTGTGTAACAAACATGGCAACGCTCTGGGTTTCCGGTGTGTGTGCCGAGCTGCTGTTGCCCCTATACTGCTCACAAAAAATAGGGGATATTTCATTTTGTTTGTGAGTAGTATAGATTAGAGAGCTTGTTTGGGTAAAACCTGGACAAACTGTTGAAAAGGTAGGATCCTATGGCAGTGCCATTTTAATAGAAACTGAGCATTTTAAGAGCCACCCTGACTTGATCAACTCTCAGACTACATCTCCTCCCTGGCACTAATACTCCTGAGAGTGATTCAGAATGCACGGTTGGGTTTCTTTCTACCCAAGCGTTGCCATTTTCCAGTAGCTGCTGCATCAGATTAAAAACACTGCTGCTAAAAATGGAACGGCAACCTTTGGCACTCTTCGAGACTCAAGCATCATCTCTGTACTGCAATCAAGTTGTAAAATGAACTTCCCAAGGAGGTCTAAACATAATCACGGACTGTTTTTACACACCAGCCTGGCACGATGGAGGGTCTACCAAGGATAACACGAAGCACTGGATGTAAATGTCTGATTAATGTAAACATAGAGCTAGTGCATGTGCAATAATCCCTCTTCCACGAAACTGTGCTCTTGCATTTCAGGCCTCTATGCCGTTATCGTGTTTCTGAGAGTGCTAAATT
This sequence comes from Parotocinclus maculicauda, assembly GCA_034780255.1. NCBI lineage: Eukaryota > Metazoa > Chordata > Actinopteri > Siluriformes > Loricariidae > Parotocinclus > Parotocinclus maculicauda. The sequence goes on along the minus strand of JAUZSU010194345.1, from coordinate 5,599 downwards.
AGGCAGCCTGGTGATAATCAGTCATATGCCAGCGGCAGAAACGGGGCATGATACACGCTGGTCTGTACACCTCCACATGCCACCTCGTCAACTCAAAAACTCTGCCCACACCAACCGTCGACAGAGACATCGATAGTACTGGCTACTTATCAGAAGCTCTTCAAACCTCTAAAGCAGTTAAGTAGTAAAGCTATAAGACGTAAACCCAGTCACACTCGCACTTCTTCCACAGACTGCAGCCAATTGGATAAGAGTGTGAAGTCAAAAGCCAGAAGGATTAGCAATCACTCCTCCCCGATGGCAGGAATATCAAATATCTCTCTCTGGTCTTGCTGCCCTTCTGGCATCTCACCGGCCACCATGAGCGTCCTAATCAACAGCAGTACAAGGGGCTTGTATATCCAAACATGCGTGACTACACAGTGCTTTATGGGCCCCAGATGGGCCCCTTCCCCTCTGTGTGAGGTGATTTATTGGTGCTTGGCAGGTCTGAGATACTGAGAAGTCTTTCAGAGCTTAGTTGATGTGAAAAGCAGTCTGTAACCAAACCTACCCTAAGCACTCTCATTTCACCCTAATCTCCATCAGATGCATTTACAGCACATGTGAAATGATCCCAGACATTCATTCCTGTACTGAAAAAAGATCAGAAAACAGGTTTAGCTTATAACGTTACTAAGAAGAGAAGGCTAAGGGCAGGTGTCTGGGCAGTTAATCAACAGGTTTATGAATAGCATGATTAAGAATTATTTACAGTGAATTCGTTAATTAAAGGTCTAAAACTGTACAGATATGCATAGAATAACATCTGTTCAGATATGTGGAGGTAATTAACCTTAAATCTATAAGGCTGCCGCGCTTCTTATCTTCTTCTGACAATGAGCAGGACTTACCACTCAGGTAAATTAATTCACAACACAGGAACCAAACGTGGGAAGCTGACACAACGCAAGGGAAAAGAGAAAGTACGGCGTCTTTGCAATGCAGCCAACAAACAGGAAGAGAGAGAGAGGGAGAGAAGGGGAGAGAGCATGGGGTAAGTAAGTGCTGAGTAAACCAATTTTTGACTCATATTAAAATAGTAAATAGAAAATTAATAGGTAAGTGATCAAATTTCGATGTTGAATAAATCAATATATGGAAAACACTGCAGGATCTTGGCTGTTTAGTCAATACTGGTACGCTACAGTGTCCTATATAGTAGTGTTGTAGTCCAGACCACTAAAGTGTCCAAGTCAAGTCCAAGACAGGAAGTGACTGAAACCAAGATGAGACTGAATGAAGATTTTTTTTTCCACCATACAAGAATTAAAAAAATGGAAAGAAATGTTAATACTTTGTCATTGACACTCCTTATGCATTAGATAAAATAAGTATTAACCATATTATATTTAATCATAGATTTACTATAAAATTTAACATTAAATTATATAGCTTACAGCCTTAAATTATTATGTTATCTTAGTCAAACTAATGCAACTTTTGTAAGCAAATGATGGTGCTGATTCTGTTTTTCCTTCTTCTTTCAAACCTAATCAAAAGTCACCACCTTAATATAAACAACATGCATTATTGTCCATTTGTATTATTGCACGTGAAAACATAATAATAATAATAATAATAATAATAAAATAATAATTTCCAAATTTTGCTGAAATGATAACGTAAAGCAAGCAGGAGAAAATGCACAGTTATAGTATTAACGTGACGATATTCAAAATAAAACATGTTTTTTAATTGGATACTGAAAGAGAATAGGAGGAGCTTGTTTTTCTCTTAGGCAATCTGAGAACAGATTTTATTTAGGCAATAAGGACAGAAAGTGGTTCCGTTTATAATTAATGTTACCTCAGACAGAAACATTGGCATTTCGGCAGGTTTCGAAAACAATTTCCAAGTCAACTTTACCCCATGACCAAGAAAAGAGAGAGAAGATGACTGCTTATTTATGGTTTCGAGACTGAGACCGGCCCTTAAGTATTGCAAAACTATCATACAGCATTACTAATATAAATTAGGGGATATTAGAAAATGAAATATCACATCATGATATATATAAATTATCCACACCTACATACAGGTGTATATACACTGCTCACAAAAATTAAGGGATATTTAATGATGGGATATTTCATTTTGTATTTTTGGTGAGCAGTGTAAATAATATGAGGTTCAGACAACATCCAGACAACATCCATGCATAATGGACTTTAAACAATGCATACCTGTACGGCTGATCTTTCCAAAATCCAATATTTGTCAGGAGATAAAAAAAGTCTTTGCCTTAAAATTGCTCTCAGGCGACTGAAAGGAAGCAAATTTCTTCAGCCATGTTCCATAATCTACCTAAAAGACTTTGCAGAGGAAAGGAAGCTCCTATATAGCAGCAAAGGGACCAATTCCATATTAATTGGCTATGATTCAGGAATTTTCCTACACAGGGATACAGATGTGAGGATACCAGAAACCCCCAGGAAGCACAAGCAAGGGGAATAATTTCCCCGCATTGCTCTGTTGTGGCTGAATGAAAGCAGATTTATTGAGCCATGTTCCATAATCTAGTGGAAAGATTTTGTGGAGGCTGTGGCATAGGGGGAAGCAGGCCCATAACACTGCTCGTGTCACTGGAATAGTTCAACAACGAGACGTTGATGAGATGTTGTGGTGTCCAGATACTTTTGGAGTGTCTCCAAGGCCATTGGGCTGACTTCTTGGATAAAACCTCTCTATAGAATTAGTGCTGTCAGATGGAAATATGGCCATTATATGCCTGCGATTGCAATTAATCCCATTTGTTTCTTGCTCGACACTAATAAACTACACAGGCAAACAGGTGGACACTATGTGTCAACAGAATACATTACTTTTTAATAGTTCATTTAACAACTTAAATCCAGAACAATACCTTTATGATATAAACTATTCATTTTATGAAGTACTTAAGCACAGTATGTGTAAGCCATTGTCTCGTGTGCCAGACGTTATTAATAAGTGTGGTTACGCTGGCTCTGTGTGTTCATGTGACATTTATATTACACTATTTGCTGTTGCACAACAATGAGCCTCTGGAAAGGTGCCAAATCTTTAACAAATCCTTTCCTTATAGACTAATCGTGCTATAGATGATATGTACGTGCAGACCTGTATTCCAGAGAGAATCTGCTAATCATACTAAAAGCTCGTCTTTCTCTGTCATAAATGCACGATGGGTTATAAGTAGAGAAACTATGGAGAAAAGTCTTTGAAAGTTAGAAGTCTTTGATTTTCTTTGGTCAAGTAACAGCTGAAAACTGCTGAGGTCATTATATTTGTAATGCAAAGTATGTGATAAATTGGCCAAAACAAAAGCATGTTTACTAGTCTCAGACTTTTGCCCCTACTGTATATATTGGGTTATAGATTGTCCATGTTTGTTTTACTTTCTATGCTGGTTAGAATGGTCTGAATTTGCATCATGTAGTCACGTATTTCCAACGTTTAGCCCCAATAGTTTTTATGGGAGGCATCTGGAAAAGTGCAGTAGGAATACAAGCCCACAACGCCACCAAACCTTCCTTAAACCTTCCATTTCAGTGGGATTTGGCACATCTTAATTGCTGTGGAAATAAAACCCATCAAGTCCTTCATTACCCACTTCTCCCTGTGTTACTTCAGACTGAGGCTTTTTCAATTAAAGCTAGCTTCTCTTGTCGCTAATTACTGCCACTTGTGTTGATTTCCTCTCAGAAGGACCATAATTTCTCCTCTCCTCAACCCTCCGGTGTCACCCAATCAATTAACATGAGTAATACCCGGCCCATTAGAGCGCCGGCCACTGCCTTGGGAAGATGCTTTGTCATCAGCAGGACGAGTGATTGCTTAATATAGCAGGCAAGCACTGAGGAGAGCGTTTGAGCAAAATCAATAGAAACAGTCAGGCTGTATCGTTTCAAACCAGAGTGCAGGCTACAGTGAAAGCGTTCAATAGTGGCGTCTGGCTCTCTGAGACGCTGAGTGGGCATTAAGTCCACACGGCTACAGGGAAGCATTACTCTCAAATGGGCCGATACTCAGCATTCTGTCCTGTAGCACCAAGCTATTAGTTATCAGACACACAAACATACACACACATACACACACTCACAATCCTTTAACAGCCTGATGAGGTTTCAGCGAGTTCCTACTACCTGTGGGATGAGAATCTACCAGATGTGAACTTGCTGACTTGTTACCAGCTTCCAGGACTCACTGCTTTTGGATCTGCTCCTGGACACGGCCCACTTTCAGTTTAACGGCGATATGATCTGTTTGGTGGCCTGTAGATCAGTGTCCTGTTCTCCATCTACCTGATACTATTTTAAATAAAGGATAAATTAACAAAAGAAACATGATCCCAAATGCTGCTTAAGAGTACTGTTATTATGACGATGATGCAGCAAGAAACAGTTTGAAAACCCTTTTATGCATCAAGTTACTTAATAATGAGTCATAGACAACATTCTGCTCAAACCAAAACCACAATACTTTATTGAACTTGAACTATGGACCTGCCTTAAAAATCAGAGGCACCTCTGACGTGGCGGAAACTGTATTGTGGGGCACTCCTGACTATTCAAGTGATAACCACAGCCCCAGTCACCCATCCTAAAGAGCACCTAGACTCACAAAATATTAGGTAATGGATTATGTGACTGGCAGATCCCATATAACCCAGTCCACACGATGTGTGTTTCAGAACATTGATCAGGCAATGAATTAAATTAAATTAAATGAATCAATTAAGCAAGACTACTTGAGACTGCAGTAGACTAGTGCCCTATCCAGGGGGACTTGTGCCCTGTGGTATGATCTGTGGACCACAACATCCGTGACCCTAAAAAGTAGGGCTAAACAAAATTAGTATTTGGGATGGGGGGTGTTTGGAATAACAGTATGTAGTAACATTATGGTGAAATAACATTCAGACACTGGTTGGTTTATCATTGCCAGTGGGAATTCCATTTTCATTTAAATTAGATTACATTACATTAAACATACTGTAAGTCTAACCGCAAAATACTAATTAAATATTGGCTGAATTTAGAAGAACTCTGCTATAATGTTATAGGTATACACACTATATGGCAAAAGGTTTGTGGACCTGCTATCTAATTAATGATCTCTGCTAGTTCAGGTCCAATCACTGCTAACAGGTTCACAATCATACACGCATGAAATCTCCATTAACAAGTAATGGCTGTAGAATGAACACATCAATGACTCTCAACATGACACTTCTTTTGGTTTCCACCTCTAACAAATCAGTTAATAGAGTTTCTATCCTGCTCCCTAAAATAAAGCCCATAAAGACATGGTTTACCAGTGAAGAACTTACTGGCTTTTACAGATCCGTGACTCAACTGTCTGGACACTTTTGAGATTACTTGCCAGGGTAACTGTCCAACAGAAGCACCTGACTTGGCATAGTGTTCCAAAACAAAATCTAGAGGAAATATTTTATCCTAATACACAAAATTCGGGTAAGTTATTCACAGACTTTTGGCTTCTTTATATATATATATATATAATATATATATATATAGAGAGAGAGAGAGAGAGAGAGAGAGAGAGAGAGAGAGAG
>JAUZSU010194334.1:0-11934 GCA_034780255.1 Parotocinclus maculicauda | reverse complement strand
GAGAGAGAGAGAGAGAGAGAGAGAGACCAATTGTTCCAGGGTTAAGGGTTCAAACCCCACCTTGAATTCCACCTCTGATAAGTTGCCACTATTATGTCCTTAAGTAAAGCACTTAACCCACAACTGCTTGGATTGTAAAACCGTATAAATTGTAAGTCGCTCTGAATAAGGAGGTCAGCTGAATAACATAAATGTATAAATGAAAATCTATTACCAGAATCTGATTTCGACAGGGTGTTGCCACTGGCCCACTCGGTTCATTCATCTGATTACTATATTAGTATAAACCCTGCAACGCTGTTTTGAAAAAGGACAAAAAGTTCACTTTAAGTAAGTCCAATCAATAGCGGGTTGCATTACCAGAATACATTATTATGCCACAAACAAACATATCTAAGCTTATAATTGTTACATATAATTTTATGTTAGGTTCATATGAGAATGTGTTGGCGTTAAGATATTGGACTGGTGATTCAGAAGGGCCAGGGTTCAAATCCACTCTCGAATCCAGCCTGTGGGGTCCTTGAGCAAGGCCCTTAACCCACAATTGCTTGGAGTGAAACAGTGTATGAATGGTAAGTGGATCTGAAAAAGACCATATGTTTAATGAGTAAATGTAAGCCATATGCAGATTTGGGGCACGTGACCACCTGCCTGAAGGAAGCCCATTTTGTTCTTCAGTCGAAAGTCAGCATAGGAAATTTGTTGAAGGCTTAGCAAAGATCTTCACCACTGTAGCTTTAAAAGTAATGCAGATGTTGAAATGGAATAATGTGAAATATAATTTAGAAAACAAGGCAAAAGTCAAATATTTAATAACCATTTATGCCAATATTAATGTTACATAGAAAAAAAAAACACCAGGACCAATAAGATTGCTGCGTTATTGATAAGGGTCATAACAGAATAACACAATAAGCCAATACACACGCAATTAATCAAGGTTGGCTAGGGGCACTTCCAAGAAAAATGACTTAATTTGAAGGACCGCTTTCACACAACCTCTAATAAGATCAAGAGTGCTAGCTGTTTATTTTAAGTTGGCCCTTGACCAAATGGCACCTTTAATGTACGCATGAAATGTGTATTCTAGTTTATTTACTATATTTCTATTAATTTACTATATTTCGATATTCTACTACTATATTATATATTTATTTACATGTCATTTTTACTATTCATACTGTAATAAAGGCACATCGGTTCAATGGCCAAAAAGAGCATATTTAAAAGAATAAATGCACTGGAATTCAAGTGAAACCATGACCTTTAGCTCTGAGCATCCTGATGGAATCGGCAGTTTACAGTGAGGTTTACAGAGATGCTCTTGCTGCTGAAGAGTTACCTTTTTGAAAGCTAAGGGTGCATGGATCTGGAAATAGCCAGAGGGAATGTTACCTGGTCTGATTACAGCCCATTTCTCCATTTCCCAAATGTTTTACATTTGCTGACTGTTAATCAATATCTGCAAAAATATCCAGCTGCCACAGCCTCGGTGCACTTAGCTGCTGGAGCTCTTGCAAATGTAAATAGCCAAAGGCCTATCTGTGGTCAGCACAAAAATAAAATATTGTTATACAGCGTGTGCAGTGATCAGTGGTTGAGGGTGCTACATGCTGCAGGTGCAATTAGAAACCCTTTTAAATGAAATTAATCTATTTATTTTCAAACACACTTATTCCAAATCAGGGGCACTAGGGACCAGGGGACAAGGTGCAAGGCAGGTAGCTAACCCTAGACAGGGTGCATGCACACACGCACTGGAACACTTGAGAGAGACCAGTTGATGTAATACACGCCTTTGGAATGTAGAGAAAACTGAAGTATCTAGATGAATATGGGAAGAATATGGAAATTTCCAACACAATGTTAGGACTAAATCGACATTGCTAACCATTGCCAATTTGAACTTTAAATCATCTGTTAATCCTCAATCTGAATGAGCAGCAACGCATTCGTTATGTAAAACAAACATTCATTTACATTCATCTCAAAACGTACAATAAAAACAATATAAAAATATAAAGCATTACACTGTAGAACCTCTCAAGAGCCATTATGATTTATGCAGGTTTCATGCTATTAGAGATTCCAACTTCTCAATTACATCAAATAAACAACTTGTTTCATAGTGACTGCTAATCAGAGAAAACAAGAGCAAGCCCTTTGATGTCTGGACAATGAAGTCTATTATGTTGTGAGTGAGTTGGAGGAGTTGGAGAATATCGATGTGTGTAGACCCAAGGGGATGACATGAAGAGCCTTCCCAATGCATAATAAATTTTAGCTCTGAGCAGTTTATTCAACCCGACTGTGTGCAGATCTGGAAAATGAGCTTCGGTATGTGTGATAACAAACTCCTTATCTTTAGAGCCTCCTTGTAAAGCTAATAAATGTCATAGGTACATAATCTGCTACATGTTTATGAAAACAGATCTCTCCCGTTAGCTTATTTTACGCTCCCTTCCCCGAGGGCCTGATATATTATATTGATGAAGCCATTAAGAAAGGATGATTTGACTAGAGAAATGCCTATATTAGATGAAGCCGTGAAAGATGAATTCAATTGTAATTTGAATCGCACAGCCAGGACCGGATTACTCAAAATTGGTGGCTGGGAATTGTCTGGCAGGAAATTGTATTGTGCTTGTTAAGTCAAGTAGTCATCAGTGGCAATGGTTTTTGCCATCATATGCACTGTTACACCGTATACAAAAAAGCTCAAGGATAAACCTGTTTGAAGAAAAGCAAAACTCTTCAAAATCTTTCAACTGCAGCCTGCCATTTATCATCGCGCTAGAGAGCGCATGCCTAATAAAATACAATACACCACATGGATGTGTAATGACAAAACCATGGCACATAGCACACTAATGTTGGAGATTTTATTATTTCCAGAGTATGTGCTTTACCTCCCAAGCATACATGTACAAATATATTGGGATGGTACAGTTTTAAAACAGATGTTATGGAACATGGAACATGGATCATTTACAACATCCTGCCTTTGCCATTAGGGAAGTGATGTCAAAATGACTAAGGAGCTTATTGACTACAACGTATCGACATACTCAAATAACTGACAAAATCTCTAGTACGAAAGAAAAAGCAATGCAAGCCTGATTAATGCTGCAGTAATTTAAGCAATGGTCTCATTCACGGGACTTAACTGGACACTAAGCTGATTCATGGCGTTAAGTGACCAGGCTGATTTGTGAGACTTTATAACAGATAACATTTGGTTGACGCACTGTACAGGAGCATTCATTTAAGACATGTGTTTTCAGGAAAGGCTGTGAAGGTCAGAGAAAGGACCTTTTGATTTTCTAATGTGAGGCTTTTATGAACCAATTAGGATCTCAAAATCATCTGATTTATGGCAAGGTCATAATCATAATATACTGTATATTTCCTAATATGTCCTTACAATGTAGTTATGTAAAAAATAAAGTCTTGAATCAGCTTGAAACTCATCAGATTTGCATAATTTTGGGATCTGCCATGCCTTTGTAAATGCTCTGACTACATGAAAGGGTAATGTCAGTATGTCATTTTGTGCTGGAACCAAAAAATTAAGAGCGTGCTGGAGAGACAATAAACATAATATTTCTGAAAGGTGCTACCAAAAGCACTGTTGTATTAAATGTTTACAAATATGGGGCTCCGGGTTTTGGTTATACCAAGAATGGCCTGTAGATGGCACACTATATATGGGTGCCATTTTAATAAGTACAATTAATATGGAGTGATCTTATCTAACAGAATCATTGAGAAACATCATGAATAGTTTCAGTATGAATTAAAGATCTGTTACTGACCAAGAACATATTTAGAGCTTAAATGTATAAATATGTTAATAAAGCATTAATAAATACAAACTTACAACTTAACTGAGATGTTAAAGGTTAAGTGTCTTCCTCAAGTGCCCAACAGTGGCAACATGGTGGGGCTAGGGTTTGAACATAAAATACCAATAAATATCCCATTAAATTGGGAACCAATTAGGTAATACCACTGGACAATGCTGCAATTGTAATGTAACAAAATGTATTTATTTGCCTGCAGCAACTACTTAAAGAACAAGTTAAGGTTCTATTCAAGAAATCTAGCAGCTGGTCCACCAGTGAACATAGAAGAATATGAAGAACAAGTACATTGATTGCTCATTGGTTAAGGCTCAGACCTACTAATCAAAAGTTTGAACTCAAATCCCAGCTCTACCCGTATACCACTGTCAGGGCCCTAAGCAAGAAGAACACTGGCTTTAGGTACGTGTCTTCAGATGTGATGGAGATCACTGCAAGGGTTGTTTCATCTTTTATGCATCAAGTCTGAAATGAGCAATTGCATCAAAGAATGTCTGAGTGGAGGACGAGGTAACAAGGGAGCCGGAGAAAGTGCAGCTGAAGAGCTTCACTGTTTACTACGAAGCAAGACTCTTTTGAAATTGTTTATGCGGGAATAGATCCCTATGGCCAGTTAATCGCATGGTTTTAGAGATCCCCATGGAGGCCAGGCTTTGTGAAGCATCTCTTGTTTGAGATAGCTTCGATGATATTGCCCAACAGCTCTAAGAACTGAGTGCAATTTTCTGGATGGATGGGGTCACAAAAGCAGACAATTATGAGCCAGTAAGTAAGATCGCACTTACTGTACACAAGTGAAATCCCAGGTTTATAAGTTTAGTACGATTATTTGTTTTATTCACATTTCAAAGCATTAACCTGTAGGTTAAGCAGCCCAGGGGCTCTTCATATCTGCATGTTTCTGTTTCTGTAGGGAAAAGATTTTGATAATTGGCAGTTAATGTGCTTCATTTAAACCTATGTATACAAGACCAACAGAGCTTTACACAATCCAAACTGCAATGAGAACTTAAGAGCACTCAGACCCTTGTCTTGATTTGCTCAAAGAGATCACAATACCTGAGCACTAAAAACTCAAAACAAAATACTGAACATTAAAATGTTGAAAATCAAAATATTAAGGAAGCATGAGGTCTCTCTTACATTTACATTTATGTTATTTAGCAGACGCCCTTATCCAGAACGACCTACAACTCATACAGTCTTACAATTCAAGCAATGGTGGTTTAAGGGTCTTGCTCAAAAACCCAACTGTTGCAGTTTGGCAGAAGTGGGATTTAAACGCCGGTCCATCAGGCCCAGAGTCCAGTACCTCAACCGCTAAGCTATCGCAATCCCACAATAAGCAGTATGGCAAGGTCAGCCTTCACATACAGATATGAGTGACTGTGAGAATCAGGGATGATCCCCGATGCACCAAAAGCAGCCCCTTCTGTCTTTGCTGGTGTTCATCACATCATGGTGGTCTCAGGAAAATCTTTTTTTGCCCATTATACACTTATGTTGCCAGCAGTTTAGACATCAATGGTTTTGTTTTAAGTTATTTTGAGGGCACATCAAATGTACACTGGTATATAAGCTGTAGCCTGACTAATCTACATTGTATCAAAATATCATATTTTCAGTGTTGTCCCATGAAAAGATATAATAAAATGGTGTACTTATATTTGTGAGATGCTGTATTTAATAATAATTTACAGTACTGTGCAAAAGACTATGGACACCAATACGATTTATTGGTTCAGCAACAGTATAATAACCGTATATAACTTATTGAACTTCGAACTTAATACCCCTTAACACTCTTTTCCATCCTGCATACGGAAACATATCTTAGCCTTTTCACCATGTTCCCCTTGTGAAAAAAAGTGTTTTTTTTGGGTGCTGCCCTTCCATAAAGACCATTCCTGATGATTTCTGATCAGTTTTGATAGAACATTTATATATTACATATTACAAAAAAATAGGCCATAGTTAATATATACTATAGTTAATATAGAAAATTAAGTCAATTGCTTGTTTTCCATTCTGTCTTTAGTTGTGCAGATTATTAAATGCAAGAAGCTGATTTCAGTCATGCATAAGAAAGTAAACAATTTCCTGTGCAATCAGTAACATGTCAAGGATCCCGCAATTACAGCGTCCCTCTTTACTCACCACCTTACAAAGCTTCCCATGTTTAAATAATTAGAACATTTAGGAAATGTGTTTATTGCACATCAATTCAAGTATAATGAACAACTATTCTGCCCTAATCCACATTTAAAAGCATTTAAGCGGTGTGGTTTATGACCAGGTGATCTTCACTCAGTGCTACAAATCAGAGCAAGTGCTCAGTAATGTAATACAACGGCAGTTGTGTCAATCTATAATATTGATCTTGTTTAAATTCATATTAAGAAGCTCACTTTTATATTGGGACCTCTAAATATGTGGCAGGGTTTGAACGTTAGTGAATAAGATTCTAAATCGAGTGCCTCTGCTGGCACTGATGTACGTAAATCCTAATGAAACGTGCTGTAGATGATCTGGACCTTCACGTAGTGGCATATGATTAAAATCACATGGTACAATAGGCCTTAACCTAATCAGAATTCAACAGCTTAGGGCAGTGTAATCAGACAGGCTTTCTTTAAATCAGAGTTTTTGGAAGTCTTACTAGTCAATTGAAATGTGCAATCACTCTTTTCCAAGAAAGCCTCAAGCGTACTGAAAGTGAATAATACATTAATGAAAGATGAGATTTGCAGATAAAGATCCTGCTCCAGCTCTGAACTATTTGCTTTTGCAAAATAGTTTTGGAACGCCACTCCGTTTTCTTGCCGAAAGCTACGCTATGTAGCCAAAGGTTTGTGGGCACCAAAAATTACAACCAGAAACAGGAGAATTAGTATGGAGTGTATTCCCCGTTGCTGCTACAACAGACTTCACTCTTCTAAGAAGGCTTTGCACTAGATTTTGGAATGCAACTGTGAGGCCGGGCACTGAATGACATTAAGCCCTGGCTCACAATTTGCTTTCCAAATGATCTGAATTGCATCTGATGGATTTAAGGTCAGGGCCATCTGCAAGCCACCCAAGTTTTCCATTAAAGCCATAAAACCACTTCTCTATGGAATTGATCAGACCAGAAAATTGATGAACTGAATGTTGGAGGTGGAAACCCATAATAATTCCGACCTTCTCTCGACTGCTCCTGTTAGGGGTCACCACAGTGGGGCAAATTTTATCTCAGATGCCTTTCCGAACACAACCCTCACCATTTATCCATTCTTGAGACCAGCCTTGAGGGCGCCCCCCAGTGGTTGGATTTATTGCCTAAGCCCACTGTTAGTTTCATATTTCAAACCCCCATAAACATATAACAAACCTATAAAAGTGTCCAATTGAGAATCACTAAAATGTTCACTACAATCCATTCCATTTCTACTGGAGATTCCTGGCCTGTATGCCTCATTTTCTGAACCTCTAACCAGAGAGTGTGGCTGAAATAAGAGCTCTCTAATTATAGAAGGGGTGTATGCATACTTTTTGGTCATAGAAGCTTTCCATGTTCCACCTTAATTAGCAAACACTAACATATAGAGGCTACTAGTAACCAACGCGTCAATAATTACGCTGATTGATGGCATGTGCTATTTTAGGATTAATGCAGCATAGTGATATATTGTGTTCACTTTGGCTAGGATCAGTGTAGTAATGAGGCTAATGGCAGTAGCTGCTGTGTGGGAGTTCCACCAAACTGTTCGGCAGGAGGAAAATAGCCCTAACACAGTTAAATCAGCAGAGGAGCGTCCTGTGACCGTTGCAAGGATTATTAATGCAGAAAAATGGCCATCCTTTCTTCACTCCTGAATGCAATAAAATGCAAAATGCAAGTCAGCAGTCTGGTAAACACTTTGACAAAGCATTTGAAAACAGTATTGGCTCCATTAATAAGCAAATCAGTTTCTGGAAAGGGACAGCAAAAATAACAAGGCACCAAGGGAAAGGAAGAGAAACAGAATATGAGGGGGAAATATCAAGCCTGCCTAGTGTGTGATGGAAATGATGTACAAAAAAACAAACCAATAGTCTTCGCAATGCTTTTCAACACACTTTGTTCTCGCTACTAATCCTGTCCCTGGGAAATCTATAATTACTGCCTTTTAATACTTGCTGCCAGTTTGTAAACGATATCATAGAATTCACGCTTGCTTCTGGCCATCACAGGACATCAGCACACTAAAGACACGGAGCGAGGGGAAGCGCACCGGAAGACGCTAATTAATCCGCCACATCCAAGATGTCCATCAAACTTCCAGGCCTAATGAATAAAACCCAGCAAGCCAACTGTTAGCACCCTCCTTCTTACGCATTTAGGTATTATGTAAAAGCAGCTTTGCCTTTACAGACAGTCTGTTTTAGAGTAGTGTGCTGTTATGTTCGATCTGGAGGAGGGAGAATTAGAGAAAATCAATGTTAGCAACAGAAAACATCATACCGGTGATTTAAACGGCAAAAGGAAACAGTAAACAGACGGACACCCCCCTTCGCTATATCTCAGACATATGCATTTACAAATATACAGACATGCTCGTGCTCACAAGGGAGAGAGGGGAAATAAATCGGGTGAATAATCAATTGCTGACGAAGGTCAGATCCTTGACAAGAGATCTGAGAGAGAATGTCCGAAAAAAAGGATATTGAAGGCTTCGAACAAATTTGATAGTCTCATTATGTTAATGATTGGAACTCATGTAAAATTCATGAGGTGTACCTAGCAGATGAAGATTGTTAATAATTGTTCTGCGGGAACGCGAGGAAGGAAGGAGAAAATATGTTTCAGAAGTTCTACTTAATGACATCTTTACATTTTGCCCTAATTGTTTGTAGACAGTTAAGTGAGGCTAAATTACTTGCATATGTTGGAACGTTCATAGTCAAAGATCTGGAGTCTTACCTTTCCGAAACAGCTGTTTGGCAAGAGCATGCAGAAAGCTTGTCATTAGTGTCTAATTGCAAAAGTCCCCTTTTCTCATAATTACCCCACCTATTAAACTTATTCATTCAATCGCTCTGTAACAAAAAATCCAAATAAAACAAGCAACCACAAAAATCTCCCGAGACTTCTTGAGAAATATTAAACCTGCTCATCATTCATTACTGTCTGCTGATCTTGCTTGGTTTGCACGGTCTCATCAGGGAATAGCTTCAAAAGTGTACCTGACAGTTATGCGTTTGGCCCTATGAGGAGTCTGTCTGAAACAAATTATTGGTAACACTCATCAGAATGCAGATGAACTGCCTCGAAATTGGGGGAGGCTTGCATGCCAAACCATCCCTGTCAGGAAATCAGGATGTTTTGATTTTCTCTGAAAACCACACTCACTTCAGATTAACCTATACAGGAATGGGATAGTTAGAGCTTTGGTGGAGACCCTGTGGGCTATCTGCAGAACAATTACCCACATACTCGAGCACAGAATGAACCAAGAGTCTAAGCATTTGATTTTAAATGGCAAGCCTGTGAAGGGATGAGCAATTTTCATCAATTACCATTCAGTCTACATGGAAGAAATGTGCAGTCAGGGCTGCGTCGAAATTGTTGGATGGTTAACAAAACAACAAAAAGGTCTCCACTAGTTGACACGCGCAGCATGGTAAAAATTTAACAGAGGCCCACCTCTTCACTTGCCTGTCTCAGCCAAGGCATGCCATGCTCCTAGGGAACCACTGTTGACAGGCTGATGTCCATCTGCAGTAAAAAAAAAAAAATCAGATTCCCGACCCACACCTGCATGCCATTTCACCATCCAGATCAGAGACCCGCCAAGCACTAATGGACAGCTGTAATTCAAAGATCTGAGCACCTGTTTGAGTTAGGCTGGAGTGGTGGCCTGGAGCGTATATGCTGTAGTATAAAGCTATATACAAAATGGGTGGGATGACATTAAGTCCACCATTTTGATGAATCGCCATCAAACGCATAAGGGATTCAGTTTCCATGTGTTCTTTAACTGTGACCCATGCCTGCTGGTTTGTAACACCAAATTAGTTTCACTTTGTTTGGCTTGTGTCAGATACGGTGACTGGCAGAAACATCTAATAATTACCTAAGTGTTCCAGAGTGTCAGAACTGTCCATCATTCTCCTCTCATCTTCTTCTTCCAGTTCTCATAATATTTGCACTGAACTGCAGAAGAAAAACTACTTTCACTGACGGACCTGTCACTTTAGCACTTCAACTTGTAAAAATATTTTACCTTCAACTCCTTCAGCTCCTCAGGAAAACATGAGTCATTGCTCGTAAGAACTCTCACTTTCATGCTCAGGTTGTAAAAAATGTACCAGAAGAATAATGGCCTATAAATCGTTAATGTTTTATACACGTTTAATTGTGCTGCTCAAACTGTCAATCATTCTACCTAATGAAGTCGATTCTTTAATTACAAGTGTCCACAACTATTAGATATTTTATTGAATTTTATTAAAGTGCTCTTTTACAATATTTATTCTTTAATTCGCAATAACATTGCATTTAGAACGCTGAATATTTGTAAAGGTGAAGTATTTACTAATGCAGAATACACAGGTACGTACACACGCATACACACACCCAGGTGTGTTAGTGTGTCTATGTGATGGAATCTGCTGTTGCACAGAAAGAAAGCAAGTGACATTACAGAGATGAAGTACAGAAATCCAATCTAAAGTGCAGAACTGATCACCACTTACTGAAAATGTCAATTCCATGGGTCAAGCCAAATAATGAAAGTTGTTATATTTTTACAAGTTTTATACATGACATGAGAATTTATTTATAATTGTATACAGAATATTTATTATCATATAGCAATTATCAAATTAAATCCCTGTTAAAAACGGTTATAATTCAAATCAATCTCTTGAGGGTCCATGTGCTATTTATATGGGGCAGCGAGTTACCATAACCCATTGTATCCTCTGGTCCTGTAGAGTAATTTGTTATGTCATTTTAGTTTTAGGCTCTACTACTTGAGCGCCCCAGCTATGTTACCATAAAAGAGCAATGTGGGGTATTAATGGCTGTACCTCATCCAAATAGTTTCTTTCACTTCCTTGAAAGAGGACCAAACCATTCGTTATTTTAATGGGTGTCAAATTTGTTTTCCAAATCTACTAAAAGGTTATCGTTGCTACATGTGGACAAGCACTTGTATCTGAATCAATGTTAACTTTGTTACCAGGGTAATTTACTGCTCTCCTCTGACCGCAGTGCACAAATTTAATCGCAGTATTTTTACAAAAAAAAAAAGGTAAAGCAGATTTATGGCCTCGACATGACTGGCCACACTCTGATTAACAAAAAAGAGGTGAGGCAATTCAGGGTGATTTAGAGAATTCGTGGCAATGCATGAAATTCACACTGCTAGTGCACAGACTGTATTTTAGCCACTGCAAGTCTTTCAGAGTGTGGATTGTGCATCGTTCCGAAACTTTTACAAAGTGGAAACTAAATCTAGGATGTTCTGACGTAGCTTTTAGGAGGTGTTGGGAGCAGGGGTTCTGTGAAAGCAGCCCAGACTGACTACTCGTAGACAGGGCCATTTGATCCATAGACAAACCTGAGCCACTCCCAAAATTTAGCTGTCCATTATCAAGGCACAGGTGGAACCTTTAAAACACACCCCCGTCACTAACTGGACCAATTCCAATGGCTTGGCAGAAGGAAATTTGTTGTCACAGCAACTAATTATGCCATTAGATTTGTTCAATTGACAGCCAGCCTCTGCCACCCTGGTTTTCAGTGATGCGAACTAAAACTGTATCTTCTTTAGCAATTAATCCAGGTTTTGTTTGGGTTTTGTTTACAGTATTACAGTACTTCAATCCTGTGCCCAAAACCTGCCAACAACTGGGTCATAACAGCCTACATGGTGGGCAATTCATCAAAACAGCCATCCTGCTTCTCTCATTAGCATGATGCCACCCTCTCAACTGTGAAATGTCTTCGAGTGCGGCATGTGCAGCAGGCAATTTTGTCTCATCAAGAGGTACACTACCCAAAAATAGTGTCTGAGAGTGTCATTTTATAAAGCACAACAGG
>JAUZSU010194333.1:0-23551 GCA_034780255.1 Parotocinclus maculicauda | reverse complement strand
TTTGTCATGATTGTGTGTGTGTGTGTGTGTGTGTGTGTGTGTGTGTGTGTGTGTGTGTGTGTGTAAGTAATGTCTGTAGGTCATGAGTGTGTGTGTGTGCTTTCCTGTAATACACTGTTTACAAAAATTGGGGGTTATTTGGATATTTGATAAGTTTTTGAGAGCAGTATAGTTATGTCTGAATCCACTACTACTTAGTAATTGAGATCTTATAGGTAGTGTTTATGGTTAAGGAATTTTGTCAGTTAAATAACCCATATAATTAGTGATCACACATAACACACACAGTTCAGCCACTTCACTGACTCTCAAAAAGCAATCGTTTCTACTGAACTACCCCTAGATTGGAGGTACCCTCTTTTGTGTATGTGTGTGTAGGAAGCACTTCATTTAGCCTATTTTGTTAGTAAGCTTTGTTTATTTTCCAAACTGAATGATTGCCTGGTGGGGAATCAGAGCAGTCCTGGTGTGCTATCAGAGAATTTGTATCTCTCTGTCAATTTAAATTTTGCATCCCTGCTGTTTCGCATGTTTCTCTCTTATTTGAATAACATTTATAGCAAAGTTTGCACAATTTCCACTGTCACATAGCTGCCCCTCAAAACAACCTCGTCTTTATCGTTAAAACGTTCGTGAACATTTAGTGAAGTAAATAAATCCAAATCAAATTAATCCAAAGGTCTAGTGAAAAGATGGGAACCTCCTGTTCTTGTTTCAAAGTGCCGAAGCACAACCATGATTTTTGTTCTCTTAAAGCAGTTCAGTCTCTCTCTCGCTCACTCACACACACACACACACACACACACACACAACCACCCGCAAACAGATCCTGCTGCAATGATATATAGCTGTCCTTTTAAAGTAGCCTAAATAATGTCTTTATTCAGAGAGAAACAGAAAGAAAGGCCCTAAAGTGTACATGTTTGAGAGCCAGAAAGGACTCGGAAGAGGAAGTGTGTTGTCAATACACAATTACATGCATGATTGACACACAAGAGCTGATTCACAGCTGATTCTTTTCTAAACAAACAAAGACACTGCTTTCGTACTGAACCGAGAAGAAATCTTGAAGCGTTATTTTATAAATCATAGATTTTAAAGAAAATCTTGGATCTGAACAATAGTATTTCACAAACACTTTATTTGCACAATATTTTGACCTGTTGGTCATCAAAAAAACATCCAAAAAACCTTTCAAATAGTAGTCTGTAAGTACAATGAGTTTATAATGTGTTGTTTAATGAATTTAAAATAATGTGCTTGTGGTAATCATTTCAACACAAGTGCCAAGTCTTAGCCAGAATGTCTAATTTTGTTAGACTTCATCTCTGAAGTCACATTGATCTTAAGATCTTAAGAGTAAATTAGGTGGGTCACTGATTTTTATTATTATTATTTTTTTTAATGACATGCCAATCAATATTTTTAGTTTTAAACCAGGTCACACTGCACCTATGTATACTGCTCACAAAAATTAGGGGATAGTTCACAATGAAATACCCACTATTGAAATACCCACTACTTTTTGTGAGCAGTGTCCTTGTTAATGCAATTATCTAACCATGTGGCAGCAATGCAGTTGTTACAATCATTCAGATACAAACCAGCAGCTTCCGACTGGGTGAAAATGTCATCTTGGCACGATTGTTGGTGTCAGAAGGGCCAGGTTAAGTATTTCTGTTACTGCTGATCTGCTCGGCTACATCAGACCCTACCCAAAATGGTGTCATTGTAAGTAGCTACAGTACAAGCTATTGCTAAATTCTGCAAATGCAAATAGAATGGATTTAGTATCCAGAAAACTAACAAGTAAGTGAGTTCAGGTACCGAGTTACTAATTGCTAAATTGTGGGCCCTTGATCCAAGTGTTTAACCTTAAAAGCTGAATTATAAATTACCTTGAAACAGTGTTTCCCAAACTGTTTCTACACCAACATCTTCTAGGTAATATTTTTTTAGCACTGTTGATTTGATGTCTAATCCTGTCATTTCCTTTTTTTTCTTAGGATTAAGAACAGAGACAAACGACTTACACACAGAAGTGTACAACTAATCCTTTGGGGCTACACAGGAACTTCTATGCTTTCTCCACCAACCACCAGTCCACTACCAAGATGAACAGCTTAGCTGTTAAGGTACCTAACTGTTCACAAGAAGGTTGAGGGTACAAGGCTCAGCTATGCCCAGCAGGGCCCCTCAGCAAGGCCGGTAACTCTCAGTGACTTGAATTGGGCCTTGAAAAACTGCAACAAAAAAAAACCCCAAAGTAGCTCTGTAAGAGAGTGCCTGCTAAACACTGTACTCTGTTGCCAGTTCATGGGTATTCCCTCCTAGTAACAAAGTCTGTAAGAACTCATCACTGCTAAGTGGAAGCACCCTAAAAAGCCCCCGACAGTCATCTGGTTAAAACGATTTGACCCATTTCCCCCACATCCGTCAATGTTAGACTTTGACTCATAACATTGTTAATTATAGCACACATTTTAAATCACACTATAACACTTTTTTTAAATCAAGTGCCAGATCAAAAAATGCACCTCTGCTAATCTTAAGATGATGTTTTTTCTCACGGTTATTATACTGCTTACCCTGGATAGGATCATGAAGCGCTCTGGAATTTACTGGGTACAGGGAGCAGTACACTTCTGTATGTCCACTGTTGCAGCACTGGGAGACGATCCTATTCATCATTCTTCCCACTCTTAGACACGGCCAACCCAACTGTACCTCTGGTACTCAAAATTGTGAGCACGAGTCCTGAGGGCTCTCAGTTGGGCTGGTTTTGTTTTCAGGAACATGTTGGGTACACTTCACTTTTTTCATTTAAAAGACTGTTTGTTAATTAAAACTTGTCAATAATAGTTTGTTACCATGTTCAGTAAACAAATAAAAAAAGGTTATTCTAACCTCTATGAATCAAACAAATCATGTATTTGAATCCCTCTACATATGGAATGAAGAAATTAAAATAAATCAGTGCTTATGTTTTATTTCTGTGTTTACAGTGCTATTGCTGATGTATTTGAGTGTTTCATTTTAATCTTTTAAAATGTTAATAAAACATAGAAACAGCACAGCCAGAACTACCTGTACTAATTCCTAAGTGTGCATGTCTGATGATTATCCAGTTGCCTGTTCTGTTTGTTTTACCTCCTCTGATTCTCTCACACACAGCACCTTCACCTCTTGAATTCCTCCTGTGTAAAAACAAGCACAAAAGCTTCCTTCAATTATGAATGCCCTACATTCTTTAACGAATCTTATAATATGTATAACAGTCAATTGCTTCAGGACTACACAGGGGACTCGGGTGAAACGTTTAGCAAAATGTCTATTTTAATTAATCTTTAGGATTTTAGCAAATCAAATCATCAGATGATGATTGCACAGTGTGTTTATTAAACTGGTGTGCAAAATCTGTTTTGGGGCTTGGCAGGACAGGTTCCAAAACTGGTTCCAATTGACCTAATGCATGGTTGTACCAAGAGGAAACCCATGCCAATACGGTAAGAACATGCAAATGCTGGATTTGAACTTTTTTTGTTTTGGGGGGAAAAAACACCCCAAGTGAGATTCCTCCTATTCTGACTCCTATTCCTGTACATGATAAAAGTGGGTGTGCACCATGTCCTTACCCAGAATGCCTTGCTCATGGAGTTCCTGTTCTATGCCCAGCAGTCGGTTGTACTTGTTCATCCTACCCCCACCAGAAAGTCCATCAAGCTTAATAAATGCTGCACCCAGACCTACAGCCTACACACATGCATACAAAATGTCTACGTCATCACAGTACAGCAACACAAATGTATTGTATGTAATACAGGTATGCACTGTTTAACAACAGAGGTCTGAACTAAGAGGTCAATAATAATCTGTCTTTGAACTCAATGTTGTGGCCATAAAGAGCCAATCAACCCTGTGGATCCATAAGCATAATTGGGAGTGTAAGAGCAGCAGTCATTGTGTGTGTGTGTGTGTGTAGAGACAGTGCTAACTTGGTTGATGTGTTTAGAGACTTGTGTAAAAATTGTTATTTGTACCAAGTTGTAAATGGTGTGTGTAAGTGTGTGTTACTGTCCTATTGTAAGTAGAACTCATTTGTTTGGCATCTGTGATGCATTTACGTTTCGTTTGCATGTAGTTTTATCGTGAAAATACTTTTTACATTTACATTACTGTAGCCTAAAAAGACTAATGTAAGAAGCCGGTAATGTCCCATAAACGACGAAAAATGCACACTTATAATTTATTTGAATTCATTTGGATCAGAATCAATAAGAATCCAAATAAAACAATGTTAACTATGGGTGTGTAATAATGATGACCACACTCACCACGTCTACCATGACGCTATCATCAGCTTCCTCACTGCTAACTGCAAAAATTGTCTCTCCACCTGCAATACACACAAGACAAAACACAATTAAGCCACTGTTTTCTGCTGGGTTCTGGTAGGTGTGCCTAGCAAAATTACTAAACAGGCTGAGCCAGAAGAGAGAGATTCTGTCACTGAATAAAAGCCAGGTATGTTCAGTGAGCAGCAGTGGGTCAACAGCGAAAATACTGGCCATGTGAAGTCATTTCATGATCTCCAGAGACATTAGTCAAGCATGTCGAACACATTTTTATTAATGTGCCTCACTAATTTGAACACTTCATTATACAATTTGGATATTTCAATTGCAAAATCAATTACAATAATGAAATGTGGATTGAAATGTTTATTGAAATGTTATTTGCAGGTGTTAATGAGACATTCAAAACAACCTGTACATTACTATTGCACTTTGTGCATACTGATAACACCTGGTGTCTACCTGCTCTCTCTGTGACCATGTACAGAAGGTCGCTGAGCGTCAGCTCACTGCGGTGCCTTATGGTGACCCATGTGACCCCTGGTGGGAGCAGCCTGTTCTCTCTCCAGCGTGGACTGGGACTGTGTGCAGCATCTGCAATCAGGTGGCATGACTGGCCAATGAGAGAGCTCAGCTTCTGCCACTGATCCACATCCTGTACAAAGACAAGCAAGTCAGGTTGCCAGATTTTATCTTTCAGAGAAAAGAAATACAACTTAAAACAATAAGATTTTCACACAAGTCTGAATAGTAGACTATGAGAACCCCCTTAAACAAATGGGACAGAAGTATTATACTTGGTCATTTAACACGTATGGAGTATGAGTCCTTTTTGAGTGTTGGTTCTCCCAAGTTGTCTTCCTTTTAACATTTAAGGAGGTTTTCCGTATCAATCTCACCTAAGCTTTAAAGTGTGATAAACCCATTGGCCTTGAGACAAAGCTCCACTGTACAAAAGCACTACAAAAATACATCTGACTTGACGATACTGATCTAATATTACAGATCTGTAAGTGACAAAGGTATGTGGATATTTGCTGTCACGTTTCTATTGGATTAAGGTTGGATTAAAAATAATTCTTTTGTAAAATGATTAGAGCTTGGGGTCCTTGTCTTGCTGCACGACTCACTCTCTCTTGAGATTCAAAGACACGTGGTAGTTTGCTCATATAATTCATAGCTCCATCAACGATGCCAAGCTACCCTGGCCCAGATGCAGTAAAACAGGACCACACCATGATACTACCACCACAATGTTTCACAGATAAGGTTCCTATGCTTTATATATCCAGACATAATATGTCTCATTTAATCTAAACCATTCTATTCTGGTCTTGTGTTTGCAGTAGCCTTCTAGCTCGTACACATGATGTTTAACAAACTGTTCTTCTCAAAAGCATTGGCTTTCTGCTTGCAATCCTGCCATGTACACCATTGTTGGTCAGTGTTCTAGTCAATGAGTGAGCCCTTCAGTTGCTTAGAAGTAATCGTGGGTAATTTGTTTCCCATTATACACGACAGGCCCAAACTCTCTGGAGAAGGTTTTGCAAACTTTTCCAGTTTTTTAAATATAACAATGTTCACTTACACCCAACTTAAATTACCTGACTTTAATTTCCATATTAAAGTTAGACTAATACTGTATTGCCATGTGTTTAAATGGGTTCTATTGATCTTGTATTTATGCAGAAATACTGAACTATCTGAAGAGTTCAAAAACTTTCAATCACCATTGTTTCAGAGGACTTAAAAAAGCGGTAGCTTCTCTCTGACCTCTTTCCTGAAGGGATCAATAAGGGCAGCAATTGCTGGGTATTTATTGATCAGGCCCACTAGCATGTCCACCAGCTCGTCAGGGGTCTTCATAGTTCCTGCCATCACCTCATACTTTCCCTTTGGCTACACAACAAAGACAGGTATACAGACAGTGTTACCATGCCATTTCAGTAATATGGAAACATTGAAGCTGGTAATGAGGATTAGGATAAACAAATACAGTTTCAGAGTATCTCTCTCTCTCTCACACATATTATATATATATATATATATATATATATATATAATATGTTATATATTAACATATTTTAACAGTTTTAACAGTGTCCCTCTTGCCAGAATGTTATCTTGACTTGGATTGGTGGACCGGCATTTATGTTTTTTTATTTATGAAATGAGAAACAAAGCATGTAATCTGAATATCTGTAGCTATATAACTATAGGAGGTAAAGTTAATGAAAAATGTAAATTTTTGTAAACACTTCCTCTACCATAAGAAAAGAAAAACAAATTACACCATATTTTATAGCAGGAAATGAAATACCATGGGCTTTAAGCTTTAAAGAGTCACAGAAAAAGAGCTATATCCGATGTTTTATAAACTGTATGTCATACAATGAATAAAATAAAAAGTAATGCCTGGTTTCAGCAATTAGTTGGCTTTTTAATGCAAGGCTGAACAGGTAGGGTCTGTTCACTGTAGCACCTTTGTTTACTTAAAGTATTAAAACCACAGTAACTGAGAACAATTTACCTATTTGCTTATGGACATAGTATAAGGTTATTCATCATATGTTTGAGAGATTTTTTGAGTTAAGTTGCAAACCATGGAAGCAAGAAAGTCTAAAATGAGACCTGGAGGTACAATAGTAAGTCTTTAACACCAACCCACACAACACTGACAGGACACAGAAAATCAATAAAGATTTATACAGCCTATGGCTGCATACATTTATTGCTATGTGTTAGTCATTGTGACAAAAAAAGCAGTTTCTCCTAACTCTGTGCATTAACAATTTATCCTGAAAATGTAATAGGATATTTACAATATCAATTCCCTTCACACTTTCTATTTGTTCCACACCATTATTTTTACATCAAGGCCTAGTTTGCACTGGACTTTGTTACGTACTTTCATCTTGTCATTAATAATTTCTCTACTTTCCACAGGGTGTAATCTTGCTTCTACTTACATAGTCCATGAGTGTTTGTGCAGCGCAGTTAATCATCAGTCGAAGGTCCGTGCCAATCGGTAGGCTCAGATTTACGCATGCTTCTGTCAGCAGATCGAGAGCTTGTTCTGCACGATCAAAATTGAGCTGAAGAGCGCCACCTTCTAAAGCACCCACTGGTGGCTGGGGAAGAGAGAGGACTGAAGGAATGCAAAATTTTTTTTACATTACGCCAAAATCCAATTAGTCTGTATTAGTTTAAAATCTTACCCCTGATTTCCCAGATGCAGTGGTTAGTCTCCTGATTTCTCCAACTAGCTCACGAGCCATCTCAATGACCTAGTAATGACACACACTATATACACACTTATATAAACACATTTAGATACAAATAGTAACTAATCTCAGTGCAGATTTTACATTTATTTATTAGGTATTTCTTACTTGTTTAACATAACCTGTGAATTTTTGTTACTTCCCTATACATTGTTACATAAGTACATAGCGGTGACCCAGGATGGATTCCAATGTTACGGATGTCCAATGATTCCAGGATGGAACACAAAACTAACAAAACATTGAAATAATACGTTTTAGCAGTTTTCTTCTTGCAAAGGTTTATGGGTTTTGTTTTTTTTACTTTACAAGTGATAATAAAAAATGAACATTCCTATGACATACAATACATTCACATTGACCCCATTCCTAAATTAAGCCACGGGTCATGTACACACAAAGTTTGGAAAGTACATATGAATGAACATGTACTTGTTTGGTTGTCTGTGGTACAGTGGGCAGTAAGATGACCTCTTGCAGGAGGTTGAGTTTGCCTGCTGATGCTTTTCCACAACTCAACACCGTTACTAGAGGAATGGGCATGAAAACTGCACTTAAACCCTGCGAGAGAGACAAATAAGACAGACAAAGTGAATGATCATCAGGAGAGAGTAAATGAGGAGAAAAACAAAGTGAAGGATGTGGAGGTCATTATTAAATTACACTCCCTGGATCGATTATGAAAATACAGGGTAGTGGGTCCATGTACTCTGAATGGTGATGCACTGAAGAAGACTGGGAAGGTCTGGAGAAAAGGATGGGTAAATGTGAAACCTCCGGTCTCCACAGTGGGTGGAATATAGGATGGAGAATGGAGAAATTTGCAGTCAAAGGACTTAAAATTCAGACTATATTCTAATGAATATACACTAAATCATCATGCCTGTGTGACACTGAACTGGCTGGAAGGCACTGTCAGGGCCTCAACCTTCAAATTTCTAACGCAATCTTTAAAGTACGTCTGTTTTTGTTCATTTTCAATAACCTGTATTTATATGGGTGTGTATATTTGTGTTTTTTGTGTGGTCGCATTTGTTTTAACCTGTGGATCTTTAAGATTGATGATATGTTTGTAGAGAGACACTTCAGCAAGCGTGGATGCAGTTTTGGCTGCAGCTAGTGACACAGCTGCCACTGCCATTGAACCCGGCAAAACAGGAACCGGCGGCTCTGGAGGGGGAAGCGGCTTTTCCGTGGCACTGCACTTCTTACCTAAAAATACAATAGCACAAACGTGAGTATTGCAGAGCATCAATGTCAGAGAAACTGTAACATCTTCTCCAACATAAACCCCAATGGTGGAACGTGGCTGTATAGGCGTACTAGACTATGGGTCAGAAGGATCTGGGTGCAAGTCCAGCTTCCACTGCTGGGATCTTAACCCAGAATTGCTTCAATTGTAAGAAAGTAATAGCTTTGAAGTATGCTTAGTGCTAAATGTAAGGTAAAGTACTAACATAATTACAGACTATCAACACCCCTGGTGGGGCCCTAACAGCAATTAGAACGGCATCACTAATGTGAAAGCACTAACATTACTACAGGACATCAATAGCAATGTTGAAACATAAAATCCAATTAAAACATCAGCACTATATTAAAAAAGCACTACCAAGACTGCAGAGCATTAATACCAATGTTAATGGTATAATGGCATCATAAAAATAGGAAGAAAAACAAAACGTAACTGAGGCCATCCAAAAAGATACAGACACACTGGCACTGAACTGCACCAACTAACAAATGTGACAAAATTAAAGCAAAAAATGTGTGTCTGTATATATATATATATATATATATACACACACACGGGAGCATCTTACAACTGCATATTCACAGACTTCCTTTTTTTTAATTAGTACTTGACCTTTTTCTCCTTTCGTCTTGCCTTTAGTCTGAGTAAGTGCAGGAGGGGGTGTGGTTTCAGATACAGTTTCAGTCTTCTCATCTTCCTCAATCTTCCTCTCTCTGTTCCATGTATCCTGAGCCTTAGTGTAACAGGCCATGTAAAAATCACTGCAACACACAGTCTGTGACAATGACTGGAGATCATATTACAAACTTATGTGTGTTTCTAAAACCTGTGTACGTGTGTGGTGTGGGGAGGGTTTCTTTGTGTGAGCCCCTACCTAAGCAATTTATCCAGGTGTGCTTGGTGGGACGGGTTAAAGTTAAGCACTAGGGAGCTCAGGTGCTCTTTGATCCACGTTCGGGCCGTTTCAACAGACGCCTGACGATGGTTACCACAGGCTTCTGCATCCCCCGACTCGACAATATCTTCATTCCCACCAGCAACCAGCACGCTACAGACCAACTACGACACACAAACACACACCAAGCAGCAATCACTGCATATCACATTAAATAATATCTTCCAGTTTACATTAAAAGTAGTCATTTGTGCAAGTTGTACATAAACACCCATAAAATGACATTTGGTACAAAATAATCAATTTTACATTTCATGTATTTGAAAATTAATAAGTTAGTGTTGAAAACATATGCGAAGGTCTAAGCTAAAAGATGTGGATTGTAGAGGTGACCTGTACACAACACCCAAGCCTGTTATCTTAAAATTGAACCAAATATTAAGACTAACATTAGCAAGGTGAGAACATGAGGGGCTGAATTCCTTAAGTTTGCTGATTTAATGTGGAATAAGCATTTTTTTCTATTCTATTGATCCTTTTTTCTATTAAATTACTTTTTTATCCGTGTTATTTCTAAATGGATTCTTTGCTATATGTAAAAGTTTTAATAAAACTAATTTAGCAAAACAAAGGGAAAAACAAAACACTTGCTTGTATGAGGGTGTCAACATCAACCTTGATGTTCCAATGATCTTGGACACTAGACAGCTGAGAAAATAGCAGACACTTTTCTTCTATGCTGTGGTTTGCGTCTGAATATTTTTTCTGTCACTGAGTTAAAGAATTATAATTTGTATAAAGAAATGTTTCTTTTTGATAGTGCAAGATGGATGGTGGACAACCCAAAACATATGGGTTTAAGCCCAAACCTTCATGCTGTTCATACAAGAAAGGTTACAAACCTTACATTTACACAGCTATATTATTTAACACAAAGGATAATCCATCTCTAAATGATTCATCCAAGTGATTTTATGTTGTTGCACCAAATTGTCACATCATTTTAAACAGGTCCTTCATGAGATGAATCACGTGCTGTAGAGTAGTGGTTCTGCCCTTAACAGTTTTAAGCTTTTCCTACTCTAAACACACCTGATCCAGCTTGTGAAGGGTTTAGAAGTTGGACCAGGTGTTTTGGAGAATGGGAAGCTTGAAACTGTGCAGGTCATGGGATTAAAAAAAAAAAGTGTAGATCAAAATACAGCACCAAAGTTTGAATACCTTCTCATCATTTCTGACAATGCAGTACATATCCACCCACAGTGCTGCTTCCCCTCTGCTGTCATACACCTCTTTGCCTGCTACTGCACTGATCCAAGGTGTGTGCGACAACCTGGAGAAGTAATTGGCCTTCCGGAGGAACACACAAATCAGGAAAAAACAGCAGCTAATTAGTGAATGACTGAATTAAGTCTTGATACCCGTATCCCAGTGCCACACAACAACAATTTGGTGTTAAATTCAGTGTTATAGCTGTGCTGAGAAAGGTGAAAACTGTTTGCACATCTAGCAACTACATGTCAGTGTGACAAGACCGCAGCTGAAACACTGGGAAAATTGTTACCTGCATTTCAAGCCCTCGTTCACTCAGTTTCAACTGTCAAACATGATAAAAGTTTATATTTACTGGCACATAGGACTTAATCCTGGTACGTTCAACATATGAGAGAAAACTAACTTTTAATTACAAAGCTACAAATTAGGGGAAAGTAAGTCTTGCCAAAAAAGTATTGTTTTGAGAAGGTTATGTATCAAACGTTCTCTCGTCTTTGTTTAATACTTGAGTTTTGCCAGCGTAACAGCACTGTGCCTTTTCCTATAATACTAATAAGCTTGGAGAATACAAAAGCAAGGTAACGGAGACACTCCCCAAAAGACACTCTCTCCATACTCATCTCTCTTGTGCTTTTTCCTCATCAGCTCACCTGACGAGTATTAATTTGGTTTAGGTCAGGGGACTGGGATGAAATGTCAAATGTCTGATTGTTTTAATTGCAAATTTTATTTGAATGCACACTCTCATCAATGTCCTGCTAGACAACAACAATTCCTGGTAAATCATACCAAGGCTCAATGTGCTTTAGTGGATAAACAGCTCAATGACATCACAGATCATCTACCATATTGACTGGTTATTAGATTTGTTTCTGTATAACCACTGTATAACTAATATTTTCGAACACCAAATCCACACATGCTTGTTGCCAAGAAGCTCTAATTTTGTCCTATCTGAGAATTAAACCTGGTTCTAGTCCAGAAATCTGTAAATGCTTACAGTTGTGGACAGTTCAAAGAAAATGCTTGATGCACTTCCATTGAAATCTCCCATAATTTCCTAAATCCCCTATTTTTTTTGAGCAGTGTAGCTTGTTAGCATAGAAGGGTCAGAAAAAGCACTTTTAAAGCACAGATACTATTCTTCCGAAAAGGTTTTCGGACTCACCTGCCATGCACGCACAATTTTGAGCTCTTTTCAAAACGCATTTCCTGCTGGAAATGCAAATCTAGTTTATCCTTTCCTTTGCATGTGTACATAATCCAATTCAGGGTCGCAGGGAGCCAGAGCCTAACCCACAGGGCAGGGCACATTACAGGAACCCTAGTTACTCACACTGTGGTACTTCAGAGAATGTAGGAGAAAACCAGAGTACACAGAGGAAACCCGTGAAGACACAGTAAGAACAAGGAAACGCCACACAGGTGGTGTCTGGTGCAGCAATTGAACCAGGGATCTCTTGAGCTGTCAGGTGAAAACAACCCTGGCTGTATATAGATACTCATATGTATGTATAGGTACCATTTACAGTCTCTGCACCTTTTATTTTTAGATACTAAGATAATTATGTGGTTTTGAGTCCAACTGGTGCATTCTGGCCAGGTCAAACACCCAATGCAGACACGACTGTTAGGGAGGCCCAGTTGGAGACACCTGTGACCCTACAAAGGACAAATTTGCAGCGTTGTTATGCTAACTGGGTTCAAGGTTTGTCCAATACAAAGAAAAAAGGGTCTTATTTTTGTTATGGCCAAAACAACAAATCTATTCCCTTCTCTATGTACAGTGTAAGCACAACATTAACACAGCAAAGAGAAAACGTTCTAGGTTGACTGTTTGATAAAAAATAACGCACGAGACTAAATGTTTACCTTCAGTTCTGCTGAAGGTGTGGAGATTGAGGTGTAGCTAAAGATAAGGTTCGGTTTCCCGTATTTATCAGCACACACGAGGATAGTGGCTTTTATTACAACTTTAACGGATCAAACGGACTTGACGAGGGCTTGAAATTAAGCTCAAACTTTTTTCTAGCCTTTGAGACTGTCGCCACACTGAAACACTTTCATTAAAACTCGCACAGAACGCGTAACATGAACGAGATGATGGTTCTTCATACCAGATATCCGTAAATATCATTTGGCTTCTCGAAAAACATCTCATTTAAAACCGCTTCCAGCGTCTGAGGCACGCCATTAGCTCGGTAATACTCCGCTGCCTTATTTTTTAGGTCGTAAAACTCTTTTTCCTCCTTTGAAATCTTGCCATTGCAGCTCACGAAGCCTTTAAACGACATTTTTTCCCCTAACAAAGTCCGTTCGCTTGCTGGAAGAAGCTTTTGTTTGTGTTCAACGGTTGCCCGGTTACGTCTAAGGTAACAACGCGAGACTTGCCAATAATCCTTATATGCCCTTTTAACAGGTGCTGTAGCATCGCGAGAGTTTAGTTGGATACTGCTAATAGTACACTGAAGTTCACAACTCGGGTGTTTTAAGGACAGGAGACCCGCCTGGTTGTTTTCCTGCGCAAACGCATACGATTAAAGTCTGAATTACAATTTTACACTTATTAGTTTTTACAGTTTTTGAGACTTCATACAATTCGTATAATTGCTGCTTAAAGACCGTGTTCAGCAATTTAATGTGGGAATCTGATCCACCCATTATCAGTATCTTATTTACTAACATTAACTCACTTTCATTATCTTTAGTAGGTGTTACAGAGCAGAGAAATCACACATTTGTGCTACCTTGATCTGTGGTGTTAAATAATAGACATTACAGGACCTGTAATCTAGTGTTTCTCAATTCTAGTACAGTACTGGAATACACTTGTTCTGCACATTTTAGTGGTCCCATAGATATTTCAATGAATATATCAATATAGAACAGCATTCTATTCTTTTTGTTTTACATAAATCAAAACCCATAATCCCAGAACGATTTACACACGCTGCCTTACAGCATTCAAATAATGTAACAGGTCTGAAAAGTAGTAAAACGGTTGGATATCCTTATCATATATTATATATATGATAGTGAAGGCCATCCTTTTCATTAATTACATCATTCAGATTTTTTTAACCAGGATTGCACACTCCTTTGTTGGGGATTATTTGATCATAATTTCAATTTCACTTAAATGTAATTGTAAGCAACACCAGACTGCTCTCTTCTAGTCTGATTTACGTCAGAGCTCTGACTTGGCCACTCAAGGACATTCGCCTCCCTATCCATAAATCACTGTATATATGGGTGTATTTGCCATCATTAATTAATCCTGACCAATCGCTTAGTACCATCCTTATATAACGTTACACCATGATTCCCAGTAAATATGGTCCTATATTTTGGGTGGTGTGCTGTTTGGGTTTAACCAAGAATGTGCTTGGATTTGCTGAGTCTTCTGCAGAAGAGGCTTCATTCTTGCCATGTTGCCATACAGGCCAGCTTTTTTAATGTAAAACATTACAAAGTACTTTATATGAGATCACACATATCTTTTTTAATGTAAAACATTACAAAGTACTTTATATGAGATCACACTGCCCTAACTTTAGGACAACATGTTCTCTGTTTTACACAGTATATTATTTAAAAAAGGTTAGCCAAACACCACGGGTCTAGAGACTGCCTTAAGTATAAACCTAATGAAGTTCTGAAGTCCTTAAAATAAATTGTATTTTAATAAACACGACAACGTGCATCTCCTTGTGTTTTAGGGAATATGGAAAACCGAGTAGTCAACGTATATACGAAAATGTTTTTCCGTCAGCAACAGATTAACTCGGGTATTTAATAAACAAACATTAAATTGACTAGGTGCAGCAGCCTCGATGTGATCGCTCTTAAATTTCCATGAATCCGCCTGAATGATCATGCTAACAATTCAGCAATACTGGGACCCGCAGTCGTTTAGATGGTTACAAAATAAAATCTAAATTGATTATTACGAAATAAGGCTATAAGCAAACGTTTGGATAAATCAAATATGCTGTGCTATGGACACGTTTAAGATAAATATGACACATAAACAATACATACGCAATATATAAAATATCTATGCTTTACACTCCACATTTTAAATCCATTTTCGAGCACCGATTTAAAACCACAAAGCATCTAAACATTTGCAGTGCCCAAACATGTGCATACTGTCCACAATTAAATTATAATTATATCAGTTTTTGTAATTAGAAATGTAGTATACGAAGGGACGTTTGTAATACGACATAGCCAAAATAAAAACGAAATCCTTTTACTGAGCTATTTGGTCTATTATAGTCATAATATAAGCCATTGTTTTATTTATGCCGATTACTTATTTTATTAAGCAAATGCGCAGCAATTATCAGGTGCTATAGTAGCAGATCGCTACTATTTTAAACCTTGCATCATATAACCATGATATGTCAAAATAATCCATATACAAAGCAAATAGGGTCAAGAAAAAAAATAACATGGTAAGACAGCAATATATTGAATTTCCCGACCGCAAACAGTCCACATAAATATATATATATATATATATAAATAAAAAACTGGAATAATAATTAAATTTATCCTATTTTACTCAGTTATAAGGTAAAACGTTGCGTTTATTATTGTTATTATTATTATTATCATCATCATTGTTATTATTATTATTGACAATGTAATTAAAATTCATAAAATATAGTCCAGTCTGTGTAAATGTAGAAATTAAAAATCTTGCATCGAGTCTATCAAATATATAAAACTTTATCAAAGTTCCATAATTTGCAATGAATAGTTTAGAATTGAATGGTAAAGATTCTCTTTCTCATTCATTTTCCCAGGTCACGTGTTGGTCATGTTTGTCCGTCTGTGTGTTCACGTCATTCACACCTTAACAAAACATAAAGAATGGTTCAGCCTTCTGGAGGATGAAGCTGCTGATATGGCAGTGAGGGTGGTCGAGCTGAGCCGATCAGTGTGGAATAGTATGGACTGATGGTGTTTCATTTTATTTTATTTCAGAGTAAGCGAAATACATTTATCAATTTGGGCCTATACAAAAATATCTATTTATTTTAAACATAATATGTTTGCTTACAATGTTTTAAATAGACCATCCCCATTTAGTAAAACTGCGAATAAATGGTTACTAGGAATGTGCATATGATTATTGTTGCTGTTAATATTGTTGCTATTACTATTAGTTGGCTTACTGTTGTTGTTGTTGTTGTTAGTATATTATTATTGCTGTCGTTCTTTGTATTGTTGTTATTAGAATTAATGTTGCTGGTGTTTATAAAATTATTATTATTGCGTAAGCGTATACATTGTAGTAACCATTACATTTACGATTACATTAAATGCAGTGCATACAACTAAGATGTGTAAAGAAAAATGCATAATATTAGGAAAATAATTTGTCCTCATATATTAAATTTTTTCAGTAATTCACAACTATATATATCATTTGTTTTATTTAAGTATGTTTCATATATTGGGTCCAGGCGCTAAGACTTGGATCTGGAACAAGGCCAAGCGTGTTTTTACTGCATCTCACAAAGGCTAAACGTTAAACGCTCTCAATTCGTTTTATTATTATTATTTAGAGTACAGGGATAAATGCCTTACATTTGCTGTCCCCGCTTTAACGTGTTTGGTTTCTATTTACTGTGATTTAGTATGCAGTCAGAATTTAAATCTAGTTCATTTCAGAAATTGTAACACTTTTGTAACACACCAGTTTGTTTTGCTTATTTAACACAAGGGATAATAGTTCTCTGTAGAAGCAGGGTATTTTATAGGCCTATTAAAATAAGTTTAAAATAAACAATAGGGTTCGTTTCATTTCCAAATGTTTTCTTATTTCAGCGAAGCCTCATCTATGGAAGGCTAATATCTCATTAAACTATTCTTATTTCTTATTAAAGCTTTTAAATTAAAATAACCATAACCATAAGAAAAAATATCAACACATACGAGTACACACACACACACACACACACGCAAAAAATCCCATCTTGAATTATATATATATAATTTATTTAGGATGTTATTTTATTTCCTTTTCACTTCTATCTTTTCTTAGTTTGATTTCGTAGCGCTTTAGTTTCACATTATAACTAGTGACGAATAGATTAATGTGTTTGACAACAGTTCCGCTTTTGTGGCTGTAGGAAAGTTATTAAATCAGTTCCAACAAAGTAATAATTATTTACTCTATATGATCACAATGATCTGATTTTTTAAGATAATTTAGGAGGAATTTTCCACAAAGTTGTGCACATTTAATTTGCTAATATTATTTTACCTAATAACACGTCCGTTCAAATTACGAGAAAACGAGAGAGCACATCTAATCTTCAAAATACAGTCAATCTAAATAAATCAAACTTTAAAAATATGTATTTAATTATTTTGTGTGGAAATCGGCGCCAAATTGTAAAATACGCACAATATTATTGACAGCATAGAGACATCGTTTCACCAATTTGTTGTCTTTTTATTATCTTATTATTGTGCAAGGTTTAAATAAACTACAACGGTGAAGTATTTGTAGCTAGATGATTTAATACCAATTTAAAAATATTTAACGTTTTAATATTTTATTTATGATTATTATGATTATAATGATTATTATTATTATTCATTATCTTATAGGCAACATGAGGAACAGTGCAAGTCTCGGAAATACTTTTTTTAAAAAAACTCCTATCTGGTTCTCTATCGCCACAATGAGTAGGCCATATATTAGACGCTTAAAAAAAGATGAGACAGACCTCACATTCGGTGCTGGACGTAGGTTCTAGTGACGTAACAAAAATCGCACCTTTTCATTGGATGATTTTTTTTTCCAAGCAGACGGAGAACTTTACAGTATGACTAATAAACACGGTTATAGGAGACGCGGTTGCCCCAAGTGGTACTGGCCAAGTGGAATGTAATATGTTTCTTCACCCGAATCCTTGTTCTTTGGTTATTGCAAATATACACGTTTACAACACATTTATTCCAATTGAATACTCAAAAATAATTCCGAATTGGAGCTAACGCTACCTTGGTACCCAGATTCATTAGGTCATCATAAGCTTGCACTTTATGAAACGGATTTTCTCATGGGAACAAGCCAAATTTCCTTTCACCATTGAAACATTTGGCACAAAGAGAACACATTTTCATAGAACCTGTTTACCATTTGGAAACCTCCCAAACATGCTTTGTGAACTATTATATGGTCTGGTTTGACGGAGGTTTTAGAGTAATTGTTGAGAAAGTTTGCCCTAACGACGAGCTAAACTGTGTCGCGGTCACGGCGTGTGAGTCCTTATTGGCTGAGACGCGAGAGCTGAACCAGAGTCGCCACCATCCGGTCATGTCTAAATAGCCACTTGATACAGCCTACATAGAGACATACTAATCCAATTACCGAGCAGTAAAAACATTAAAATCACTCACAGGACGTATTACAATAACATAATTAATTGATTACAACAGCACATTTTAAGCTCCGGGTATATTAGACGGTAAGTTGATAGTTAGAGAAATGTTCTGGAGCAAATTTGCATTAAACAATGGATAAATTGTTATGTTTATAAGATTGGGTGGGAGCGTCTTCAAGGTTTGCGGGGTGAGTGGTGATGAGAGGTACAAGGTGAGACAATTCAAGGCTCACCGATGCAAGAGCAAAACATCCTATTCCGTCTGCTCTGAATGATCAAAAGACTTAGACTACTGTAGTACAAGTTAGACATTGGTTATGGGAAAAATGTGACACAACACAAAGCGGCACCCATGTGTCCAGGTACTTTTATTTACCCCCATTTGGCAAAGACAAGCGTTAGGTCAATTGGCGCGCGTGTGTGTGTGTGTGTGTGTGTGTGTGAGTGTGTGCACCATGCATGTGCCTGCATGATCTGGCATCCAGTTAGGCCTGAATTATTAACGATAAGTATTATTTACGGTGGTTTTCTTTGTGAATAATAATGCCTTAATCATCTTTTGAATTTACCTTTACATACTTATTTGGACTTGCATATATTTGCATTGACATAATATTACTGTAGCTATCCGCTACACCTAAACCCTGAACTTAGCCTCAACCTCAGCAACCTAATATAATGTTTTTTTCTTTTAAAATGCTTTTCCACAGAATATATTTTAAGCTCTTGTCTTTAGGATGACCAGTAATATGTCAGATCTTTCCTTGTCATTCCTTGGGCATTTGATCCTCTCATTGACATGTTAGCTTGATGATATACTGCTCGCAAAAATTAGCACACGTGCTAATGCCAACTTACCGTTGACATAAATGACAACCAAGGGAAAGAAAATGTACTGTGGGATTTCATGAATTGTTTGATGAAATTGCAGTTATGAATTGCTCGGCGGTTTTAATGTGAACTTTCACAGTTTGACCATTAAGCTCACAGTTATGGATTTTGATGGTAATTTGGCCACTTCATGGTTCTCCTGTCAAATGTCACAGTACACTTTTACTGGGAATGAAGCAGCTTATTTATATGACATCATCCTAACCTTAACCACAGTTACCCAAATCAAGTAGGCTACTGTATATTTGACTATTATTTTTTCAAACAAATTTTGCAATAAAAAAAAATCAAACACACGCATGCAGTTCTTTACCCCCACCCCATCATAGACCCGTCGATGCTCTCCGACCCTAACAAACACATAATGCTGCAAATTTGCATTCACACGTTTTATGGGTTAAGTGATAATCCGGTTAAACGGCTTGGCCGGGGGTTACACCGGGTCATCGGTGACAGAAAGGTCGCGTTTGGGGCTCATTAGAGAGCCTTTTCTGCCGGAATGAAGCGACCAGATGCGCTTTGGCTCCCACTCGTGTTTTCGAACTCCACCAGGTGTCTGATGAATGAGGGGCGACGCGGGACCTCCAGCAGCTTTCTGTCTCAGCTGCAGTGTTTCATTCTGCATTAAATCCGCACACCACAGCACAGAGCATGTGCACGCACACACACACACACACACACACACACACACACACACAGACGCAGTGCACCTTGTAAACTAACCAAACAAATTATTTCCAAATACAATGTTATTTTATGTCAATTTGGTTTAACTGCTTACTTATTGCCTGATCAGCCACAACATTTAAACCACCCTCCTTGTTTATTTTATAATTTACTTACAGTTCATTATTCTGCTTTACTCTGTTATTCAGTGGTCAGGACCCCCGCATCATTTGGTGGATTATGCTCAGCACTGATGTAGTGGAGGTGTATTAGTGTTCGTTTCACAGGTACAGGTGGATCGACATAGTTGTGGTGCTGGAGTTTATTAAACAAACATAGCTGTCCTGACCACTGAAGAACACGGTCAAAGTGGGGCACTATATAAATGACAGAATACAGTGTCCAGTGTGTGTAGAAGGTAATGTTACAGCTCGGTGTATACTAAAGGTACTACATAGAGATTCAGCCTTATTCACAGTGACTTACAACTGATAAAATGGTACAATCCAAGCAATGGATGGTCCGATCCTTAAACAAAGTCAACCTTGTTAAGGACCCTGTCCCTCTGTTTCTTAGATTGCATTTTGAAAGGCTGTGTTGACAGTTGAAGGTCATTCTGAATAAGGCCAAACACACTGGCAGAGTGGCCCTCAACCTTCAGTCCCGCACATTAACCAGTGAACTACAATAGTACTAATGAGTACCTTTGCTTGCTACTATGGTGATGTATTTCTACCGTTTTTGTGTATATATTAAGGTCTGGCATGGTACAGGGACAACTGGCCATAAAGGAGGGAAGACCAGTCAGGGATCAAATTGTAGCACTGACCATTGCCAGTGCTTCAGTGGAATGA
This sequence comes from Parotocinclus maculicauda, assembly GCA_034780255.1. NCBI lineage: Eukaryota > Metazoa > Chordata > Actinopteri > Siluriformes > Loricariidae > Parotocinclus > Parotocinclus maculicauda. The sequence continues at coordinate 2,667 of JAUZSU010194333.1, read as the reverse complement.
CATCCCATCTGGGGAACATGTCCTGTGGATGCAATTTGGTCCAATCACATTATTTTACTTCGAAATAGACACAAGTAATTTTCTTACAACGCTGTAGATCACGTTTATTTGGCATGCTGTTAGTATAGAAGGACTACCATTTGTGGTGCAGTGACAAAGACAGTGGAACTTCCAATAGTAAAATAAAGGTCAATATTGAAGATCAGCTTAACACACCATGTGGTTTGACACTGGGATGATAAAAAAGGTGTGTATGCCATATTGTGCAGGGATTTTTAGTCTTTAAAAATGTATCTGAGCACCACCCAGTCCTGCTAATAGATTGAAAATCATACTTTTAAAAAGACTGACTGATAATAATATGATACATCGAAAATAATGTAATGTAATGTAAAATAATGAAAAATAGATAGAAAATAATGTGATAGATTAGGGTAAGCACTGGCCTTTACTCTATACTAAAGATGTTAAAGATGTTATTCTATCCTGGGATGTTTTGACGTCTCAGGTAATCAATCATCCAGCAGGCTTTTCTCTTAACCAGGCCATTGTGATGCTTGGTTGTTAGAAGGTTTGTTGAGGCATCATTAGGAGTTTGATTTGTTTTCCTTTTTCTAACAATGTCTTTCTTACATTTTTAAGCATTTAAAGAGCCTAACATTTTGCTTCCTAACGCAGGCCTAAACGTTCTTTGACATTTGCAACGCAAGCCTGGACCGAACACAAATGCTGCTTGAACATGCAAAACGGGCAGATTAGCGGCGTGACTAAAGCGCTCTTTAAAGATTTAATGAGTGTTGGGCTGATTTCTCTTTTCACTCTGTCTTTCGCCTAAGCCCTGTAAGAGAGTTCACGGACACGCTGAGAGCTGCAGCGTTGAATTATTTGCTTGTGGCTTTCTCATGTCGCCATCTGGCTAATGCGGGAGTGCAAGTGCAAACCCTTGACCTCTACATATTACGAGTAGGTGCGTTGCTCCCGCTGAGAAGGGCGGCAAAGTAAGTGACAAGTGTCATTTAACCCCTTTAAGCTGTGGGTGAAAAGCTTAAAGAGATTGTGGCCTGGACAGTCTTATCCGGTTTCCTGGAATTTTTATTTAATATACAAGCTGAGGGAAGCAAAGAAAATCCCTGAGGATCTGCTAAAGGCCCAGACAAATCCCAAGTGTTGAATTGACCCTGAGTTTACATAACAGCAGCTGGACACTGTAGATGTTAATTCAAGTGAATATGCTGATTTAACAATGGAGATTTGACTTTGTTCCACCTACTTAAAGTCGCAAGGGCGCACGAAAAAAAAAAAATCCAAATCTCTAAAATCCACTTAAACTGTGGGTCCTTTTAATTGTTTTTAATAATAGTTGCCACTTTAAAACAGTTTTCCTTAACGTTTATGAGTTTGGTAGCATTTCTTATTGAGCACTAGTCGCTGGCATTACAAAAAATGAATTTCATAAGCAAGGTAAGTAAGGGGTTTGAAATAGAAAACCCCATTCTTTACCAGGCATGTTTGCCTTTGTTAGGCATGTTTCATTGAACTTACATATTTACATACAGTCATTTAGCAGCTTGACAGAGGTGGGACTTGAACCTTGGACCTTATGGTTCATAGTCCAGTCCATGAAGCCACGACAGCCGAGTGCTCACAAAAATGAGGGGGTACATAAAAATGAAATATCCCATAATGAAATATCCCCTAATTTTTATGACCTAATATGTACCTAATATTTATTAATATCACTAATATGTAAATATTAATAATTAGTAAACGCATCAAACTCTTTTTTAGCCATAGAACCTGGTTCCAAGGACTAATACAGACTGTAAAAAAACAGATGAGCTACTGTCTCTTACATTACATTTATATAGTGCACAGTGAATGAGCATGGTGCTTAAAATCTCCAGCAGCACTGCTCTGTCAGATCCACTCACACAAGCTCAATACACACCACCACATCAGTGACACTGCAGTACTAAGAATGATCCACCACCCAAAAATAGTACTGATCTGATTATGTGAGGATTCTGACAATCTGAGAACAGTGAAAACGGGACCAACAACTGAGTTGTTAAGCTACTTTGACAGTGGCCCAGAGGGTCCAGAGTTCAAATCCCTCTTCCACCAAGCTGCAACTGTTGGGTCCTTGAGCAAGACCCTTAACCCAGAGTTGCTAGAATTATAAAAACTGTCAATTCTAAGACTGTATTAGTCGTTAGTCGCTTCTGCTAAATGCCTAGATGTTTGTAACAAAGCTTGTAGAGACACAGTTAGTAACTGCGGAACTAAAAAGCGAATTTATTTGATAAGTGGAGCTGATAAAATGGTCATGGAGGTGTAACAAGATTCAACTGTTAAATCAACTTTATCAAGAACTGAGACAGATTGTTTCACCTTATGCTGAATGTCTCTGTATTGTACATACAGAATTATGGTATTTTAGCTATTAGAGCAAATAAAGACAGTGTTGATTGTTTTGTATTAGATAATCTCTAGAAAATCTCTTTTGCTCGTTGTGACCCGAACTCTACACATCTAAATATCGTGTTTAGTTTAAAAGAAGACAATTTCCTGCAATGAGCTTTTAAATAAAAAAAGACAGTAAAAACTAGAAAATGCAGCTCCCGGAGGAACTGCGGATGTGTGTTGCATCAGTGCCGTCGGTTTTGG
>JAUZSU010194322.1:0-11934 GCA_034780255.1 Parotocinclus maculicauda | reverse complement strand
ACCCCCACTGATATATATATATATATATATATATATATATATATATATATATATATATATATATGCTGTGTAGTGCACTCAAACAGCAGTCAGTATTTTTCTCTCTAAGATTTAAAGTCTCATGAAGGCAATAGTCTTATATACATGTACTAGAACAAACTTCAACTGCATGGCCGTCAGCCTGGAACTTGTGAGTATCTCCACACCCGCCTGTGGTTGACCACCCCAATTGGGTTTGGTACCAGAGTAAATGCAGAGATTCCTGGCTTGGTGCCTGAAGACCATGATGTTCCTTGATTATTTCCCCAAAGTCCTTCTGCTCATGGCTCATGACACTGACACTGACGCAGCAGTTTAGCAGTTTTTGGTGCTCCTGACATTGCCACAGCAACCCCTGATCCTCTGGACATCACAAAAGTGATCCATCATTCATCAACAGTGCCTCCAGGCTGCTCATCACCCGCTCCTGTGGTTCCTGGGTTCATGATTTAAATTTTGAGGTCCCTGTGTTGACTCCTGAGATTCCTACGTGACTCCAGTTAAGATTGTCATCCAGTGGCTTCAGACTCCCCTGCTACCTTTAAAGAATCTGTTATTGTTTTCCGTGGGTTCTGTGGCTCTCCACGTATGTCCACCCTCATGAACCTTGCACTGTTTTGATCCCCTGCTTTTTTCACATTAGTGTTCTGTTCACCTTCTTTTAAGTGATCCAAGTTTTTTCCCTTTTCCTCCTTGTTTTTGTTACGAGGCTTACCTTAGACTCCCGGTGCGCTCGCAGTGCACCCCAGCAGCCGTTACAGAGCGTCCGGTGACGTGGGTTATATCCGGTGTCTAACTTACAGTGTGATATTGTGGTGGGAATGAGTTGGGATTTTTCCTTGGGATTTATCCCCTACTCTCTATGCACAAGTTACCCCTACTCTTTATGAAGTTCAAAAGTTCAAAAGTCCCAGTTGGTGGCGTGTCAGCCGAACAGCAGTTTTCCCCTTCTAATAGTTTACTTCCCCTTCTTTCACAGCTGTGGATTCTTAAGTTTTACTTCCCCTTTCAATACTTCCCCTTCTAGGTCCTTCGCAGCTGTGTTGTGTTCGCAGCTGTCAAAGATTTATTTAGCAATAACATGAGGTCAGCTTTAGAGCAAGCAAGGGTCAAAAGTTTTACAGAATTACATACACACTTAGAGAATCCATGTAATTTATAAGTCCCAGCCAGGACGGCGTAATTGTTCATCTGGCTCCAACCAGTATTTCTCATAGGAAGAAGTGTAATCCTAAAGTTCATGTGCACCAGTCTGTATTTCCTTGACCTTTGACCCTGCACCTTGCTCTGAAGCCTCCATAGTAACAGAAGTACTCCAAACAACTCAATCATGAAAGTAAATGACAACTTCATAAGAAGCCATAGCATTTAAGACGGTTTGAGGCAATAAAATACGGTTTATAAAAATAAGGAACAAATAGCTGCGCCACAAATGGTGGAGCCCAAAAACAAAAGATAATGGTAGCGTGACAGAACCCAGGAAATGGGAGGAGAGAAACCCAAGCCAATAAACTTAAAGGTAGCGCCCATAAAACAGGAAAACAAAATAATATAAAAGGCCAGACCACCTGGGACTTTTCAGCTTTTTGGCTCATGACTTGATTGAGTGTATTTGGTTTTGATTGCAATATCTCTGAGATCTTGTAATAAATTGCTTGCTGCTTCAACTATACCTGGACCTAGTTCGAGTTCTTTATTTTGGTAAATTGCTGTATGTTGTCCTGAAACCCACAACATTATAAATAACAAAAATTACCAAAGTTTCACGATTAGTAGTTTCTGATTAATTTGATTTATACTAAGTTCTATTGAGAAACATTTACATGTAAAATAGTGTCAACTATTTCTGTAAAAAATGTACACTGTATTGCCAAAAGTATTCATTTCCCCATCCAAGTCACTTTCAATATCGCATGTATAAATTGCAGACTGCTTCTACAAACATTTGTGAAGAAATGGCTCTCAGGAGTTCAGCAAAGTGCAGTGGTGTAAAGCACTAGAGAAACAGTGGAGACGTGTTCTCAGGATTGTAGAATCATGCTGCTCTGTCTGGCAATCTTATGGACGTGTCTGGATTTGGCGGTTGTCAGGAGAACAGTTCTGGTCTGACTGCATTGTGCCAAGTGTAAAGTTTGGTGGAGGGGGATTAGGGTGTGAAGTTGTTTTTCAGGAGTTGTGCTTGGTCCCTTCATTAAATAATTCTTAATGTTTCAGCATACCAAGAGATTTTGCACAATTTCATGCTCCCAACTTTGTGGGAACAGTTTGAAGATTTCCCCTTCTTGTTTCAACGTGGCTGCACACCAGTGCACAAAGCAAGGTCTATAAAGACATGGATGAGTGAATTTGGTGTGGAAGAACAAGCCTGGTTCAGGTTATAACCTCTATACCCGATACCTCTGGGATGAATTAGAGCAGAGACTGTGAGCCATAGTTAAGACAATGTCTTTTCATTAATTTCGATTTTATATTTTGAAGGTTGTATTATGTGTAGCACCATGAGCACTGTTGTGTTAATACATTCTTTTCACTTAATGCCCATTTGCTGGACGGTACACTCCATGTTCCCTTACCTGATGTTTTACAAATTAAGCACTGCAGCACAGATTAGATTCTGACTCATCTTTCTTGAAGTATTTCCAAACTAAGTTTAACTGGCACAGTGTTTTTAACTTTAGAGCTATGTCTTCACTGCCTTGGTACTGTTTTTTTTTGTCATTCCATAGTGGTTGTTGAAGTCGATGAAGTCTATGCAACCCCTACTACTTAATATAAAAAATGTGAACAACTTACAAAACGGTTATTACAATACAAGTTAATTTGAGCTTAATCATTGGACATACTCTGTGGTTAAGATGTCATATTCTATAACATTTGGGTTTAACATACACCGTATTGATTACAGAAGCACACGCGCACACACACACACACACAAATATAAACACAACACTTGTTTTTGCTCCTGTTTTTCATGAGCAAAGATCGATGACTATTTCTATGTACACAAAAGTTATTTTTTTCTTAAATTTTGCTCACAAATTTGTCTAAATCTGTATTTGTAAATGATGATTAGACAGCACGATTATTGCACAGGTGTACCTCTAAATGGTCACTAGAATGTTGGCCAACTTCTCTTCAATGGCTGTGCGAAGTTGCTGGATATTGTCAGGAACTAGAACACACTGAGGTATATGCTAATCCAGAGCATCTTCATACATACTCAATGGAAGGCATGTCTGGTGAGTATGCTGGCTGTATGTGATGATCGTGGATGAATGGCACAACCAGGGGTCTCAGGATATCATCATGTTATCTCTGTACATTAAAAATAAGATAGATAAAATGCACCTGTATTCATTAAAATACGACTGTCCATATCATAATCATGTCCGACCTCTACCATGGGCTACTCAATACACAGCGTTGACATCAGCAAGCCATTCACCAACACAACGCCATACACACAGTCTACCATCTGTTATGTACAGTAAAAACTGGGACATCCGTGAATAGAACACCTCTCCAACATGCCTTGCGCCGTATTTACCCACTTAAGTTATTTATGACAACAAACTGCAGTCAGGTGGAGACCCAGATGAGGATGATGAGCATGCAAATAAGATTCCTTTAGACGGTTTCAAACAGTTTGGCAAAGGATAAATGCTTACCAACACAGGTTTAGACAAATATGTGAACAATATTTGAGAGAAAAAGGCCTTTTGTGTACATAGAAAAAGTCTCAGATCTTTGAGTACAGCGCGAGAAAAACAGGAGCAAAAACAAGTGTTGCATTTATATTTTTGTTCAGTATATACACTTATTTAAACTGCAGAACTTGGGGGATATTTATGAAGTGGTTGAAAAAAGAAGCATTTGTTTTATTTTGGTAAAAAAGATCACAAGAAAAGTAAATGAAAAGTCAAAGAAAGTTGTTCGAGATGCAAACTCAGTTATCATGATTGAGTAGCAAATTACATATTTATGGGGGAAAACAGAAGCATGTCAAACTGAACGAGAGTGCCAAACATTGACTGTTCTGTAGGGTGTATGGTCACCCAAAACTGCCAGAACACACTGACAGTGATGGGGCATGAAAACAATCAGATTGTCCAGGAGTTCTTGTGGGATCCTTTTCGTATTCAGTCCTCTTTGTATGAAATATCCCCCAACTTTTGTGAGCAGTGTATATACACACAAACTTATATATACACACTTACTCTGAATGAAAACTCGAGGTTCTCTCCTCCCCAGACCTCCATTCCTGTGTCATACGTACCCAGGTACTGGAAGTACTTTTTACTCACTGCAAACAGACCCCCAGCCATGGTGGGAGATCTGGAAATAGGTAGGACAATCTTTTTTATCTTTAGGAATTAAACTGAAAAATCTTGTAGAATTAATCAGAATAAAGGGTAAGATTACTATTGTACCATGCTGTTTAAACAAGTGATGTGGGTTATTCATTGTATGTTTTGTTTATTTAATGTCAGTTTCAGCATTATTTTACAACAGACACAAAGTTACATTGGTTGTATCTAAACTAGTCATACATTCTCAGATCGAACTAATTTTCTGTCAGCAGCTGTCAGATGGGTTTGTACTAATTGTGTGTTATTCAGATATGAATAAGATAAATATAAGACAGATTTTATTTCATATTATAATTCTTAATAAGACCTTGGTTGTTAAAGTGAACAGGCGTTGTTGGGATGAACAACTGAAAGTACAACTGAAAGGAAATAATTATTTGATCCATTGCTGATTTTGTGAGTTTGCCCACTTACAAAGATATGGAAAGTCTATCATTTTAAGAGTGTTTATTTGAACAGGAAGAGATAGAATATCCAAAAGGAAATCCAGAAAATTCCATTGTATAAAATATATAAATTTATTTGCATTTTGCAAAGAGAAATAAGTATTTGATCCCCTACCAAACATGAGTTATGGCTCCTACAGACCAGTTAGAGGCTCCTAATCAACTCGTTACCTGCATTAAAGACAGCTGTCTTAAAATGTCACACAACATTCCCTCTGCCAGGACATTAAAAATGGGTCGTGGCTGGGTCTTCCATACAGCCAAAGCAACAAAGAAGTGGCTCAAAAAAAGCACATTCAGGTCACGAAGTGGTCTAGCCAGTCTCCACACCTTAATCCAATAGAAAACTTATGGAAGAAGCTGAAGGTCCAAGTTGCCAATCGGCAGCCTCAAAATCTTAATGGTTTAGAGATGATCTGCAAAGTGGAGTAGACCAAAATTCCTCCTGACATGAGAGCAAACCTCATCAAATAAAAAAAAAAAAACGTCTGACTGCTGTGCTTTCCAACAAGGGTTTTGCCACAAAGTATTAATTCTTGTTTGCTAGAGGGATCAAATACTTATTTCTCTTTGCAAAATGCAAATAAATGTATATATTTTATACAATGTAATTTTCTTGATTTTCTTTTAGATATTCTATCACTCACTGTTAAAATAAACCTACCCTTAAAATTATAGACTATTCGTTTCTTTGTAAATGTGCAAACTTACAAAATCAGCAAGGTATCAGATAATTATTTCCTCCACTGTACCTGTGCTTAATGCTACTCTTAGTTCAAAATGCATCACACCTAGACAAACAGAACTAACCTACAGTTTGCAAATGCTGTGTAAACAATAACTATGTTGACATATGAATCTGTAATATCTGGATCCTGGAATACAGACCTGATAACATCCGTGGGAGAAGACCTACGTTTCTGTTCATATTCAGGAACAGCATGCCATGTAAAAACCAAACGCCAGTCAAAGCCACCAATCTGAGGTTCTCTTGAGTTGCCCAGGTACTGGAAAGTATTCCAGTCAATTACATCTATTACAGGGCACACCACAGCACTGGGTTCCTCCTTTATTCTGCAGGATATTGGAGAGAAGGATCTGGACGTTGGCACAAAGGTTTAATGTATGCATTTAAGAATGAATGAACATGTGCTTTACCTGTGAAGCAAGGGTTCCAGCCAGCCCTCATGGCACTCACAGTGACAGTCTAAGAATGTCAGAACATCACCTGTGGATATGGAGGCACCCAGGAGTCGAGCCCTCACTAGTCCCTCCCTCTTTCTAGCCCGAATCAGACGTACTTTCCTCAGTTGTGCTATATATTTTTCCAGAGGTTCCTTTAGATGATCTAGCAAAGAAAAAAAAAACAAAGCATTCTCGCTGATGTTAAGAAGAAATGTACTGAAACTTGAATCAATTGAAATTTTTTGGGCAAAACTGCATTTCGTATTTTACACCAAAAGACAAAAAGAGGCACTTTTGCCTTTGCTCGTAACTGCCTACATCTCAGTTGTGATTCTCAAGTTTATTTTTGAGACCATAGGTTTTTTTTATTTAAACAGACCATAATCCAAACACAACAATTTACTACCATAATTTAATGTACACAATTTAGTGTTTTAACTGAACATACATAATTTGTTTTTGTAGAAGCTGCTGTATTGACAGTTTGGAATGCAGCACTTCCTTAGCTACTACAGCTTTACTTAGGAGTCTCCTTTTATCCCTGAACTAAAGTCTCAAAAGACAGCTTGACCACAAAAGTAAGACATGTATCTACATCCAGTTCTCAGTGGGGACTGGCAATTTACAATTCTTATAAAGTACATTTTTAATATGCTTCTAGCTGACAGTTATTACAACTATTGCTTTATTTAGCATTAATTGTTTTTTTCTTATTCTGGTCTGTTGAATTCTGACTTCTGTGTGTTTCTACAGAAGAGGATTGTTTGTGCTCTAACAGCAATGACCTGTCCAGTGACCTGGCATGAGCTGTGGCTTAATAAGAAGTACTGGACAGTTGCTCACGCTAAGAATTTGATAATTGTCATTTAATGGGGCTTAATTAGAATTGGGAACTAAACTGACAGAAATAAAATAAAAAGCAGAAATCGAACTATAAATGTCTAAAGTTCATGCCAATTAACTACTACTTTCTTACTCCACATGTAAAATACAAACAACTCTGACAAAATCTTGATTGTTTAGCAAAAAAGCCAATATATTCAAAAATAAGTGAATATGTACCAGATTTTTATCGTTAAAATATTTTAATAGCAGGTTAAAGTATACTGACTGGACACTTCAATAGGTGCACCTTGCTAGCACCGGTTTGAACCCCCTTTGCCCTCAGTACTGCCTTAATTCTTTGTGGCACAAATTGAACAAGGTGCAGAAAAATTGCTTCGAAAATTTGGACCACATTGCCATGCCAGTAGTCAGCAGTTGTGGCAGATTAGAGGCCATGTTAGTACAGTGAACTTATTGTCATATTTAAGAAACATTTGAGCTTTGTGTCATGGTACGTAAAAGATACACTGCAGTCTTTAAAAGGAAAGGCATGGTCGGCAACAATCTAGGGGTCCCAAGATATGCAATAAAAATATCCCCTACCTCATTACACCACAAGCATTAACCTGAACCATATTTAAACCTGCCATCTGAATGTTGCAGCAGAGACCTGGCAACATAATTCCAATATGTCCAATATTTTATTCTCCAATTTTAGTAAACCCATCTGAATTGGAGCAGAGTTCTTAGCTGAAAGGAGTGGTATTCTGCTGGAGTAGCCCATCTGCTTCAAGGTCTGACAAGCATTCAGAGAGACACCTTGGTTATGCAGAATCTTTGGTCTGCATATTCGATCTGGAGTTATTTGGTCTGGCTATTCTCCTCTGACTTCTGCATTACCAAGGCATTTTTACCTAGAGGACTGTCCTCTCTGGATTTTTTTCAGACCATTCTTCCAACAACAAAAAAAATCTCAGTAGATCTGCAGTTTCTGAAATACCTACTTCAGGCTTCCAACAACCATGCCATGTTCAAAGTCACTCAAGTCACATTTCTTCTACATTCTGATGCTCTGTTTGAACATCAGCAGGCCATCTTGACCATGTCCACATATCTAAATGCACTGAGTTACTGCTTTGTGATTGGTTGATTATATATTCGTGATAAGGAACCACTGAACAGGTTTGCCAAATGAGGTGGCTAATGAGTGCACAAAGTCAACAAAAAGTTGACCCTTTAGACAATTATGCAGTCTTTTTACAGTATACGGTTAAAAGTTACGAGTTAAAAGCACCAGTGACTGCCTCCAAATGTTTTGAGCTACTTGCTGGTAGTGTTATCCACTTTTCCATTCTTTTCTATCAAGCACTTGAATGTTTGCAGGGTTTTCTATTCACAATAACAAATCAGCTCTCCCCACAGGACTGAAACAAGGACTCATTGCTGGCCAGTTTAAAACAGTCAATTTATTCCTTAGTATTTTGTTTGTGTCCTTTGGGTAATTATCTTGCTGTTTGGACCCATTTTGTTTGACTCAAACCTAGTATGTGGGAGCACCTTTTGTTCTAAAAATCTCTTTCAAATCTATTTCATTGTACCACTTTAGCAAACTGCTCCCACAATATTATGGATCCTCCACCATGTTTCACTATAGGTATGGTGCACTTTTCATTTTCTTTCCGAGCTTATGTTCCGGTACCAGTTCCAGACCCACACACACTAAGTATTTGACGTCCCCCGACCTCCACTTCAGCATCACTCTACTGGTTTTCACCAGAGGGCCAGAACTCCCTTCATCCTATGGTTGTCAGGAGACAAGCCTCAGAGGACTTTCCTGCTGAAGACTCAATATCCTAAATTGACTCTGTGTACCAGACAAAATAATTGCAGATATGCACATTTTTAAACTTTATTTTATTCAATATTTTATTTATCTGTTATTATTTATTTAGTTTTACCATTAATACAAACTTAGTTAATACAATGATCATTTACGCCACCCAAGGAGGATGAGTGCCTTTTGGGCTCTTGGCCCTTCTAAGTTTTCCTCCTTACAACATTTAGGGAGTTTTTCTTGTCACTGTTACCCTAGGGCACTTAATATTGGATTGGCCTTATAAGATAATATAATGTTTTAAAGATGCTTTGAGACAGTTGTAAAAAGCACTATATAAATAAATCTGAATTGACGTGACTTTTTTTTTTTTACAGGATTCAGTTTGCTGTCTATAAGCATAACGCTGGTATATACTGCCAAAGGGCTCTAGTTTGGTTTCATCTGTCAGACATCTGTCTCATCTTTGTGCATTTATTTATTTTTTTAGGTTTTATTGCCACTCCAGCACAAATATTTCTATATTTATGGCATGCACTTGTCACAAAAACATTTAAGCAGCAGTTATTTGATAATTAACCATTAAATGTTTGGTTATTTGATAATTAACAGTACAGAAAAATACATTTAAATTTAAATGTCAATGTTCATACTTTCTTTATGCGAGAAATTTTGTCTTGTGGAATTGTAAACTAGGAAGTCAGTTTTGAGTGGTCAATATAACATCTTCTATATATCTGTTGTCATCATGTAGATTTTCTCAAATTTATTTTCTATTTTTCTTGACTTAAAAGTATTTTGATGATAATATGATGGTTTGTATTTAGTTATTCCAGTGTTAATCTGTGCATATTAAGATATTAAGATACATATTTCTGTATGTATTATTTTGTATGTATTCTGCTGCAAGTAATAAGGAGTATGCTTCTGTTGTGCTATGATTTGGAAAACAGAGCGTGATGGTCATGTATAGTTGTGAAAGCTGCTGTTACATGTGTTTCCATTTTAGTGTAGATTATTTTATCGTTTGGGTACTTATATCTCATTTGCTTTATGCGTTGTATAGGTTTGTGAATATATTGTTCTTTGCCACTGTCAACACAGAACATGAAAAACAACTGGCTTTTTAATAACCAAAGTCACCCTTTACAGGCTAATTAAAGTTACATGAGCACTGAGAATATGTGGACAGATGAGTCTTATTAATTACAGGTTATTTGTATCTTTTTTTTGTATTTTGCTATTTTTTTGTTCTTGTCTTGTGGTTTTGTGTATGAAACATTTACTCACACGTTCATTCATTTTCTTATCCGCTTAATCCTGGTCTATGTGATGACAGAAACACTCTGAACAGGGTGCCAATCCATCATAGGACACACACATTTGCACGCTCATACACACAATCATATACGTGTATATGGATTTAATATTCAGGGGTGCCAATAATGTTGACTACACCTGTATTCACTAAAAAGCTATTAAGCTGCATACCTTTATCACTGTAGTCATCCACCAGAATGACCTCTGTAAGCAGCAGGTCAGGTGAGGTCTCCAGCACACTGTGCACTGTCCGCAGCAGAGTGGACCAAGCCTCATTGTAGAAGGCAATCACTACTGAGGTAGTGGGCAAGTTCCTGTAATCATACTTCAGGTCTCTGCATCTAAGGATAAAAGTTAAAGTACAATTTGATTACAGGGTTGACTGATATATAATTTGTTAGTTGTTACTATGTCGACCTTGCAATACAGATATCACAATGGTGCAAAACAGGCGTTCTATAAAACCTTTCGATCTTTAAGACTTTACGCGGACGCTTTGATGAATCACGGCACTGGTATGATTTTTTTTTTTAATGCATGAATACAGGCCAGTGTCAGACCACGATATGTCACAATGCTGGACTGCTTTACCACAAAGCATTGCAAAACAGTTTTCACCAACATAACATTGCTATGAAATCATTACATGTGGTTCATTACACCATGATGTTATTATAAAAATATACACAGAGGAACAATAAATCCATTACCAAGAAACAGAAAGAATATGCCACAACAATGACTCTGCTTCGACAAGCAAGTCCAAAATACTCAGAAACCAAATATAGGAATGCAATAATCAGAGAAGAATCCAAGAAGTTTAGGATTGCTCTGAAGGAGCTGCACAGGACAATTATCTCGCTGACAGTATAACAAGGGTGGAGTCAGACGTTTCATTCAGTCTCATTGCCACAGGTGGATAAGACAACTACCCATGTAGTTTCTTTACAAGCACTTACAAACACTTGTGAAAGAATGGGTTGTAACATCTGTTAAATCTAAGCATGTTATTATGATATGATGCCACAATTAACTGAGAGTGGTATTATTGAAAAGTGGTAGTGTTTAGAAACCACAGCAACTGAGTCACAAAATGTCAGACAGCGTGAAGTTACAAAGCCGGTTGACTAAGAACTAAGGCATATAATGCAGACACGTAAGAAATTCTCTGCTGGCTAAATAACTACATTCTTCAGTAGTTCCTCCTATCCGTGACAAGCGCTTCATGGCATGGGTTCCAAGGTGACAAATTATGCTTCTCTCTCTGGATGAGTCCCTACCTGACTGCATTGTGTGAAATGTAAAGTTTGGTGGAGGAGGGGTAATGCTATGGGGTTGCTTTTCAGGCTTGGCTTCAGGCCAGCAAAGACAAATCTTAATACTTCAGCAAACCAATACATTTACAGGTTGGGGAAGTTTATTTTCTTTTCCAGCATGACTGTTCCCCAGTGCATAAAGGCATGGTTGAATGAGTTTTGGTGACTGGCTTACACACAACCCTGACTTCAATCTTATCAAACAGCTTTTGGATGAATTAGAATGGATATTGAGAGACAGGTCCTGTCATCCTACATCAGTGTCTGACTTCACAAATGCTCTTCTGGATGAACGGGAATTAATTCTCACAGAAACAGTCCAAAATCCTGTACAAAGCCTTCAAATGTAATGCCTATGAATTTAGTATGGGATTTTATAAAAGATCCTTTAGATGTAATACGAAGGTGTCCCTACTGTGTACTCACAATATAAAGCATGTTTTGGTTTACAATGACTACTTACATTTGTGTGTTTTTGCCAGAGCCCCTCAAACACACACACACACACACACACACACACACACACACACACACACACAAACACAAACACAAACACGCACACGTGTGAGAGAGAGAGAGAGAGGCTCTGGCAAAAACAG
>JAUZSU010194311.1:0-11935 GCA_034780255.1 Parotocinclus maculicauda | reverse complement strand
CTCCACATCATTGCATTCAGTTTTTATTCACAATTTGTTTAGTGTCCCAACTTTTTTGGAATCCGGTTTGTAGATTGATAGATCAGTTTGAGATTCAGCTAGATTTTATTTCAGGTAATCAGAGAAAATAAATCATGGTTGCCAGGTGTGCTGCTTCTTAGATATTTCATATCATCTCATATCATATCATATGCTTATTGACATATATCTAATGAGGTACAGTATTCTCTTGTCGGATATGGCAACCATGAAATTAAAAGCAGCACCCATTAATAAACTATAGCTATAAAGAACACTTTGTAGGGAACTCTGAAACATATACTCATACTTCTGTAAGATTTCCCACTGGTTGCAAAGTACAAAACTGATTTTTGCATGGGTCTTGTAAATCTGGAGGTTTCCCATTATCTGATTACTGATATATACTATATTTAAGCTTAAAATGATGAAGCAGCAGATTGAAATATTTCTGTCGAATTTCTTTTCCCATTTTTCTTCAATAATTGCAAGCTGTTCATGCCTAAAGGAAACTAAACAGCCCCCAAATCATGTTGTTCTCCCCACAGTGTTTCATAGTAATGATAAGATGTTGGTGTGATTGTTTTGTCATTACTCCAGAAGCACTATGTATTCTTTAACTTGAGATGCCACATTATTTTTTATTTTTTGTTTCTTTTGTGGTGTTTCTCCATAGACACTCTGCACAGGTATGAGCATAACATCATAAGATTTTCACAAAATCTCTAAAAGAGAGAGAAAAGAGCACCAATTTATTGAATCAAAAGAGTCTGCATGTTGGAGCATCTTGACCCATTATTAGGTATTGTTATCTATGATGCATTCTGTATACTCTTTGATCTAGACTAGTTTAAACTTGTACAACTGGAACAAGCATTAAGTCTGGTCATTCTGAAAAGAACTTCTTAGACATGTAGAAAAGGGTCCTCTGGTGCTGGATGCTGGTGGTATTTTGACCAAAGCATGACACAGATATTCCATCAAGACCCCAGAAAACTGTGCTATTGTGGAAATTGGGTGTATTATATCTACCTTGGAAAGTCCTAAATGTGTTTGAATTTATACTGATATTGTTTATGGGACAGAAGATGGTGTTTTATACTTGTAAATAATAATAGCTTCAAACAACTTCATCTACAAGTGTGCCATCTGTTATTTCGTGGAGTGGCCTGGGTCCTCCCTGTGTCCAAGTGGGTTTCTTTTGGGAACTCGAGTTTCATCCCACAGCCCACAGACATGTTTTAGGTTAACTGATTACACTACATTGGCCCCAACCTGACTATATATGACTAGTTCTGATATAACCTTATGTCTGTCATTGAATGGCTTTTTATACAGTTACATACAACTAATGCATATATATTACAACTGATGTCATTTTAATTTAAGCCATGGGTTAACATTGTAAACTGAACTATTTGAGGATTTATTTTTGGGAAATCTGCATGTGTTTTTCAAGTACATAATGCTTTAAGGTTTGCACCCATGGATGTTCAACACAACATGGAAACCATGACATCATATGTACACAAGTAAAGATCTTCATAGTGACATTAAGATTATTATTGTTTTCCTTTTGTAACCTTCCCATTTTGTTGGGGCTTGCAGCACCTACTTTAGAAGCAGATTACTGATATGTATTGCTATTTAGGACTGTATCCATAATATAGTATTAGTAAAATAGGATTTCAAACAACTTGGTTCATAGCTAACTCCATACTAATAGCTGATTTTTTTTGTGTGTGTGTGCAAAAACTTTTAGCTATCTAAAGTAATTAAACCTGTGAAAAAAGGCCAGTTTCTCCCAAGTTTAATACTCCAAACACAGTAACTGTAGTGTAATACTCCCCAATAAAAATCCCCATGTTTTAAGAGAAAACCACACAAGCAGTTTACAGTAAAATAAGTCTTTATTAAATTTGTTCATTGTACCATTATGTTTTTAGCAAATATTTATGGGGCATTGATCTAAACAAAACACATGCTTCATTTGGCTTTTTAAAAAATTTATCACACACCTATGCATTACAGTGCAAACTCAGTAAAAGTGAAAATGATTGTTACTCTCAACCAGTTTAACAGGAATTCTCAGATTCAAACAACTGTGTACATAGCCTTAACCATACTATTAAGCACTCCCATTACATTTTCAATTCATATGGTCTAATTAGTACAACGTTGGTACACAAGTTTCCTTCAGTGCTGAACCATTACAAAACTGCATTCACTGCACTGACTGCCTATGAGATAAATCGAGACTAATCTCCTTCCTTAAGAAATACTTCCAATGTCATATAACTAATTACATAAAAAAATGAAATTCAAAAACAAGTGGAAAAGGAAAAAAGCACTTCCATTATTTAGTCTAATCATTTGCTGAAAACAACTGAAGTTTAAATTCTGTTGAAAGACAATCACTACAGCTGATTTAAAGCATATCTTTATCATTACAGCCAAGAGTGCTTTCAAGTAGCTTACTTTTTTGATAAGCTCATTTCTATTGATTTACGTGTGATTTATATTTGTACTGCCCACTTGTGAAAAGTACAGACTGCTGGTCAGAGTTGAAGGCTTGGAAGTCTATACACGCAACCCGACCTTCAATTTGCAAGTTGCATTCAGGGATCGAAAGTTCAAACAAATGCTGTTGTTTGGCTATGAGGAAGGGAATGATGGCCTGCAATACAGGAACAGATCTGCACACACAGTGTGTTTGCAAACTTAATAATGTGAAATTAGGGCTAAAACTACATTATGGAATAACATTCAGAAAACCTCAACTTATGACTGGCTTTCATCAAAAGACTATTCACCTTTTGACTATTACTTGGTAAAGCATATTGGGTATAAATCATATTAGCTAAAATGAGCTGAGGTGAAAAGGGCACAAAACTCAAAATGTGAAAAATGTCTACGAGGCAAATAAATCAATCAACTTCAACCCCATTGGTCCAAATCGAAACTTTACAAGCAAAATCAACAACAGCCCCCTACTGTTCATTGTCAATATTTTATACACCCATACATGCGTCATCAATTTATGGACAAACTCTCAGGTCTGCAAAGGAACAGAAGCTACTCAAAATACTACTGCAATCCATACTAGCTGCACATGGGCAGAAAACCAATTTAAATTAGAGTAATGATGCAAACGAATTACAATACATGCACTAAGAAATCTGATTACGTAAAAAAAAATCCAGCACTCTTTATCAAATAACTTAATCACATTTCTAAATCAGAGTATGTTGTATTTGATTAGTCAGGTAAAGAAAAATCTGACTATGACAAATAAAAGCACGTAAACGCACTTAGTATGTCAATAAGGCTTTAGGATTGATTCAATATAAAAACATACATCCAAGCATACCAATTATTGACATCATCACAATAAGCACAAATTAAAACAAGCAAATGCCATGATCAGTTTGACTTTTAAAATGCACATTGAAATGAGAAGGCTGGTAGCCAGAAATAGTTGAATATTTTAAGGACTCCCGAAATAGGCTAATGTATTTACACACATGTGCAAGAGGCAACATTACATAAGCAACAAAGGTATTAGCTAATTTATATTGGCTGAAAACCTTGCTGTAAAGAAAACCAAACATATTCACCTGCACTAGACTTCATATTCTACAGCTGGTCAGACATTTGTGAATACCTATACTGTACTGTTTTGCAATATTTATGCGATACATGCGAGTCCAACCACAGAAGACTTCTCCCAGGAGTTCAAATCTTAACAATTTTCACTACACTATGAATGTGGAACAGCAGGCAAGATGCTAAACTGTGGACCAGAAGGTTTAGGATTCAAATCTCACCTCTGCAAATCTGCTGCATGGCCCTTAAACCACAATTGCTAGACCTGTAAGCTAGTATCACTCCTAAGTCATTAAGGACAAAGGCATCTGGAAAATGTAAAAGCATTAACTACTTGGACCTCTTGTCATGTGCCGTAGTACCACTCAATAGTTACACCATATTTGTCCTAACTTTGGAAATGTTTAAAAATAACAGAACACATTTAGGTGCTACAACTTCTTTGCTAGCACAAACAGCATTAAATACACTGCTCATAAATTTTGAATAAAATAAATAATTTCAGTTTGAAGTATTCCCTAATTTTGTTAGCAGTATATTAGAGAAAATAAATCCTACTACAGTATAATAATGCCTACACAACATGAAATTCCTTCTTGATATGAAATGTTGCCATATCACTTATCCTAGGTGCAAAATAAGCAATGACCCATAATCCTGCTGAAAACAGACTCCGTTCCTAAAGAAAGTTATGATCCTCTAAACCATATACAAGGAAAAATGAAGCATCACAATTAAAAAAAAAAGTTCTAGTGGCAATAAATCTATTGAACAGTGACATGTATGCATAAAACCTGGCTTGCCCAAAAAGACAAAC
Source organism: Parotocinclus maculicauda (assembly GCA_034780255.1). Taxonomy (NCBI): domain Eukaryota; kingdom Metazoa; phylum Chordata; class Actinopteri; order Siluriformes; family Loricariidae; genus Parotocinclus; species Parotocinclus maculicauda. The sequence continues at coordinate 7,494 of JAUZSU010194311.1, read as the reverse complement.
CTACACACACCCAAACCAAGAAAGAAAGAAAAGAAAGCTGTCTGCAGTGTAGGCACTGTAAATTATTAAGCCATGACTCATGACAGCAGCAGTTTGTGCATGTTAACACTTTGATATAATAATAAAAAAAAAAAAAATTCAAAGTTCCTCATTCATTACATCTTTTACAACCACGGACATAATTGATTAGCAACAGTGCACAAATGCACATGAACACACAATGATTCAATTCAAAACAGTCTTCTTTTAGTTAGATATCAAAAATTGCAACATTATGTAGTTTCAACTATTCAGGTTTTTTTCTCCTCAGAAGCAGAGACCTTGTTTTCCACGTCCTCTTCTGTGGCTTGGTTTTGATCATGTGACAGCTTTGCATCTTCATGTAAATGTGGAAGTTGTGTGGTCTCAGGAGCCTGGTAGCGGTAATGGTAGCCAAAGGCCCGCAAGTGATACGTGTAGTACTCTAAAAGGTACATTAGCTGTGCATTTACATAGTGGAAAGACACAGCCAAATCTGAGCAACACTGGGGTCCCTAAAAAGAGAAGATAGATCGAAAGGATGGATGAAAAGAGACAGTGAGAAAGAGGGAAAATAATGGATTAGAACATGTTTTATAAGCACCGACACAGATAAAACAGGTTCTTCTTATCTTTACAGAAGATACACCTGTTCAGAAACTGTTATCAATTACACAAAAGAACTGAATCTAGGTTCAAGCCACAATTTCTTTATGATATACATCTGTTATTGCATTGTACTGTACTGTCTATTACTGTAGCGTCACATAATTTACTCATGCAAGTAACCGTAGCTAGGTTTTAGACTATTGTACATGTGCAACAATTCAAGTTAACTTTCTACCTAAAAGCTGGAGTTAAAAGGAAGTGTTCACTTTGATAATACGGATGTTGCTCAAAAGACTGCAAACGTTTTTTAAAAAAACTGTCCGAATCGGTTTCCATTAAAAACAACAGAGGGCTAGAAAGAAGGAATGCTGTCACTAATTGCAAAAAGAAATGGTGCCAGTTCAGGTAGGTGAATAAGATGGGTTCGAACAACCCAAGATGCCAGAATATCGTCTAAATACCATTATCAACAAAATCCCAGAAAATCTCACACATATGATGCACGACCCAGCCAGCAGACACCACTGGGGCTTCAGCTCAGGTGACAGCGGTAAAAAGGTAGCACATCTTTTATTTTAGTATCTTTTATGGACCTGGTTTAAACAAAATAATTTTTTTATTAAATGTGGTGAAAAGTAGCCACATTGTAGACACTATAATAAACATCTGCGCATCTGTTCTTTAAGCACAAATTTTAGCAATCCTAGACATTGCATTCAGACTGGAACCACACACTGGCCTTGGCTTCAGTGTAAAATGTTTAAAAAATGTCACTGCTTTGTAGACATTCACAATGGTCTTACCTCTACAATGGGGTAGTAGCAATAGTTCCAGTACCAGAAGGTTTTTGGAAATGTATTAGCTAGGTGCTGCTCTGGAACAAATGGATGGAAGGTCTCTCTGTGTAGTGTGTCTCGAGAATCTCCAGCCAGAACGCCCACCTTTTCCATGCACTGGCCCATAGCGAGGTCTTCCACAGAGGTTGTGTGTGTGCACACTTTGTTACGAAAGCCCTCCACAAACCTCTTCAAGGCCTCTCGGCTTAGCACATAGCCGGCTCCACCACTCATGTAGCCCTGCTTGGTGTAGGGTTTGAAGCGGCGGCCGAAGTAAATAGGCTCATCTGGTGAATGGTTGGACAGAACCCAGCGCAGGTTGTCTACCACCACATACGTGTCGTCATCAGCTTTGAGGAACCAGTCAGCATCATTTTCGTGCTTCTCCATCACATAGTGAAAAGCATTAATGGTCTTCCAGTACAGCTGATCTCTGCCTTCCTTTGTCTTAAGGCCCACAGTGGGGAAGTCAGGGTTGTCCACAGAGCTCATAAATATAACAATATTACAGTGTCGACTCCATGTGGCTTTCACGTGTCGTGCCTTTGTCTGCAGGTTGTCTGGACCAGTCATCACCCAACACAGAATGCGCACGCGGTTGTAGAGATCGTCTGCCACTTTGCTGTCCTCACCTAAAAGACACCAGATGGGTGATTTGAACAATATCAAGACATTTTATGTAACTGTAATCTCTGCTTGACAAAACATGGAGTTTGGCAACAGTTTTAGAGTATGTTTATTGTTTTGTTTTTGAATAGATGGGTTTCAATTTATTAATCGATTAATCAATTTATTATTTTGGAAGGTATTATCACAGAGCAGTTCATTTCTGTGTGAATGCTTTGACTGGAAAAAAAATATTACACACTTTCCCCAAAGGATTTTGGCTAACCCATAAACTCAATATATCTTATGATTTTACTGTTTTTGACTTGAGTGAAAATTATTAACTAGATTTTTCAACTACTGTAAGCTTTAGCTAGTTAAATGTTATTTCAAGACAATAAACATTTCCTCAATGAGATTGAATAGCTCCTCTTACAAATATTATGCTAATCAACAATTGGGTAATGCATGCTTAAAAAACAGCCATATTTGCTATAATATTCACTACTCTTCAGATTTTTTTCCCCTTTCTAACAAGCTGTCCTTTGCAGCATGGTACTTGAACCACAGCCACAGAGTAGCTTACTGTACCATAAAGAAATGGTGTCTAAATATTTTCATAGAATTCACAGAAGTGTGTTAAATATCAGTTGCTCACATGTGACTATAGAAAAACAAAGACAATGTGAAAGAATAACACAATCACTTTCCTATGAGTTATATTACAGCAGGTTTTTATAGAGCAAGCTGTAATTTCTAGCAACCAAACATCTATTATGGAGCAAAAAAAGGATAAAAAGTGGTGCCGTTATATTTCTATGGTCATTTGAAGTACAAGCCAGTGTAAAATCCAATACTGTACAAGGAATTCCAGTTATTGGAACACACTGACAAATGTTTAATCATACAGATTAAGATAGCTCATTTAGTTATACTAATTAAAAAACACATTTGTTAAAAAACACACAAAAAATGCACTTTCAATAGATAAATAAGGCTGTTAGTGTAAGTGTACATACATCACTTTCTTCAGAAAAAAACAGTAATCAACGTCACATCTGTTTATATAGCACTTTTTACCATGGTGCACTGTCTCAAAGCAGTTTTACAATATTATATTATTGTAAAGTATGCATGGCAACAAAAACAAGACTGACAACAAACATTCTGCTCCAGGATGCAGAATTGCTAGTCCTGGAGCTAATCCGGTATTATAAATGAGCAAATTCATTACCTATAAGGTGTGGGTGGTTGAGGTTAAAAAGAGCTAATTTCTCTTTCTTCCAGTTCTTAGTATCCTCCTTAAGCATTCTGATAAGATCAACATCTTCCTTTAAGCGCTCTTGCTGATGGGAACGGTTTTGTATGAACCATGTTTTATTGAAGATCACATACAAGGTGCATGTGCCCACCAAAAAGCCAATGAAGAATGAGGGTCGAAAACTGAGCGCTTTTTTAATCGTCATCTCTCCACTCTTTTCCTGTATCTGCACAATAAAAAGGACATCAGAGAGCAGGTTAAGGGCCTATAAAAGATGTACAGCAGGCTTTACCTACACAGTTTTAGGATTTTACAAGACCTGGATGATTGCATAAAAGGTATCAAAAAAGTACTTTGGTGATATACTTTTGCAATAAGAAATATTCAACCCCCATCCACATAAATCCAGCCACAGCCAGAACTTGATTTACATAAAGTCTTTATTCGTTGATATTTAGTTATTTGGTGACTACTAGTAGGATATTTGGTTACTACTACCACGTCACAATAATTCAACCCCTATATAATACTGCTGACTTTAAAACCTACTGCTGGTCTGCTTCACCTGAAATTGGGCTAAAGCGTTACTAACCAATTGTCAGCTCAATAACCAAGCCTTAAGCTGTTTCAGTTGTGATGTATTTATATAATTGCCACCCAATGATGTGTTCAAGGTGTGTCACAGCCACAATGTGGATTAAGGAGTTGTCGCAAAAGCTTAAAAAGAAGATATTTTTATTGAACCGAAAATACAATGGGAATGAACTTTTATAAACAACAGTGAGAGCATTATTTGGCAGTTATATGTCAGATGTCAGAACGTATTTGGCAGTTATATGTCAGAACTGACAGAATATATATATATATATATATATATGATTGCAACTTTATTATGCATTATTTAATAATATTATTATTATTTGATATATTGTATTATAAAATATGAAATAATTTGTGTGAGCAGTACATAACCAGAGGTGGGAATAAGTTCACTCCAGCACAACTTCCAGCTATGAAGAAGTGTTGTATGAGGCATTGAACGGTTTACCAGACTTTTTCCCAGTACATCTCAAACATGTTCAATGGGAACATGTTCAGGTCTGGAAAATGTTATGGTCAGTCCATGCGATGTTCTTGATAAGATGCGCATGGTGGGGCTTTGAATTATTGTCCATAAAAGAAAGTTGTTTCCATCTGCTGCTGCATAAGGTACCACTATAGGTCGCAGGACCTCATCTCGGTATCTGACAGCAGTCAGCGATCCATTTCTGATGAGATGGAGCTCGGTACAAACACCATTGCTGATGCCAGCCCAAACCATGATTCCACCACCACCACTGAAAGAGTAGCTTTCTCGCATGATACGAGGATTCTCTCATGTTCATCATTCATGCCAGATCAGTACCCAATGATTGTCAGGCTGCAAACTTAAGAAGACAATTGACCACTCATCACAGGTCCAATGACGATGCTAATCAGCCCACCTCCTACGGGTTTTAAGGTGTTCAGCAGAGAATGGATAACTGCATACCATTGGTCGCCGGACACAATTCTGTTGCATTACTGCACCTGTTCCTTCATGCCAATAAGCAGCTGTCATCTCTTGCTGTTGTGGCAATTGGACGTCTTCTTCATATTGTTCTAGTCTGCTAATTACATTTTGTGATGTTTCACATGCTGTTGCTGCTGTTGTCTGTATTTAACCAGCTTCAATACGTCCTTGTTCAACAGGTTCAAAACATCATTGCTTCAAACGGGCTTGTGGAGGCCCTTGAATCGTAAAGCCTAGCAGGACAATGATGCAAAAGACTTGCAGTAGCAATATTAATTAAAAAAATGGCTTACTGAATATTAAATAAAGCTTCTGCCATAGCCAGCTCAACCCCCTGTTCTAAATTCAATAGATATCTAATGAGGTGAGCTAAACACAAAAGAGGACTTATGACCCTGGAAGATCTGAAGAGATTCTGTAAAGGGGAATGGCCTTAAATTCCCTTCTCTGTATTTTCTGAACTTAAAAAATGTTATAAGAGAATACAAAGTGCTGTTTCATTGAGATACAAAGTATTAAATGCAGGGAGCCAATAACTGTAGCTTGTTAAAATAATTGCAAATTGGCAAAACAAATTTCTTTATGTGGGAATTTTCTTGATTAGTCCTCAAACTAAATTTACTTCAAACAAAGGTTGGATTTTTATCACCCTAATTTAACTGTTTTAAATGCATCTTTAGCAGGGTGATAACCTTTAAAATGTGAAAGGAAAGGATTCGTAAAGATCTAGTCAATCTAACCTGAGTTTAAAATGATATTACGGATTGGGAATATCCTCACTAAAAACTAAATGTTCTCAGCATTCACTTCTCTATGTATAAAACACCATTTCTTGTGTATAATAATACATGTATTTGATATACACTGCTCACAAAATTAGGGGACATTTCATTATGCTCTATTTTTTGTGAGCAGTATGTGTCAAAATATGAACCATCAGGTTACAATGGACAAAATGCATATGGGTAATATTAACCAGTTTGTATTGTAAAATATCATGGGCTTCCATATTTTTGAATCCCTCTTTTTCCTGGTCAGGGATGCAGTGTGTAGGTAGGGATATTAAGACTACTATGCTATACAAGGGCATCTATATATTATATCATAGTAACATTACACACCTTTAAAACTTTGCTACGCACTTGACAGGACCATAAAAGGAAAATTTGTGGACAAATTATTTAGCTTTTACATTACAAACAAAACCATGTTTACATTTATGTCATCTAGCAGACGCCCATATCCAGAGTGACTTACAATTAATACAGTCCTACAATCCAAGCAATTGTGGTTTAAGGGCCTTGCTCAAGGACCAAATTATGGCAGAGGTGGGATTTGGATTTTCTTCTGGTTCATAATCCAGTACCTTAACCACTAGACCACCACAGACCTTAGCTGAAGTTCAAAAGGCTTCTGGAGCAAGATCACAGTTTTCTGTAGATTACTTACATATGGCTGACAGTGTGACTCCACTATTGATAGATTTATGAAACCATGTGATACTAAGTCTACAAATTATTTATTTTAAAAACTTTTTGTAATAAAAAATACATAAAGTACTATCAAAATAATAAATATTTTCTTTAGCTTTTTTACCTGCTGACTCAACAGAAAACTATTCAACATGAAAAACTGCGTCACAATTATCTGCATATCTTTAGGGGGATACATAATTAATTATTTAAAATGAATGCTTATCCTCTATGAAGTACTGGTAACACAAACAAAAAACACTTTAGAGTGCAAATGATACTTCACCGCAATCTATGGCACATAACTTTATTCAAATCAATACAACTGAAGCATAATCTAGTCTCGGGACGCAAGTAATAACTCACGTTGTATTAGATTCAATTCAGATGTGCAATGTTACTTTTCTCGCTAGGCTTTTAGTCATTTGTGATATTGTGATATATTGTTATACTGCTCATTCAGGTCTAACGTTACTGGAGACAAATACAGACACTTGATAAGTTCTTAATCAAGTGACCCTGTCTGGATGGATTAAACAAAAAAAGTAACAAATACCAATAACTCGTACAGAACGCCATAGTCTTACGTAAACAGATAGTGGAAGTGTTAAAATTGGACACAGACGGATCCACGCTTACCAGGCTGAATGGAGCTCAGAGGCAAACTAAAGAAAAGATAGAACAAGATGTAGCAATCTCAAGGTCCATATCCAGTTGGGAGCAGCTGTACTTATCCACCGGCAGGAGGTTCAGCCTGGCAGCGATGAGAAGATCCACCATAACATCTCAGAGAAAATGTCCAGACTGTAGGGTGACGATCATCCCTTTAACTACCGTTAGCAGTTCGCTAGTTATAACCCGGCTAATTCAGAGTGTATAAAGGTCTGTACTGGGACACTCGGGCAGATGATGCTTCTTCATGGCACAATAGCAGTAGATAATGAGACAGAAAAAGAGCGTACGAAGGGAAAAACCTGGCAAACACTAGCTCCAACTTCAAGTGCAACCCAAACCGCCTGAGTAGTGCCACCAGCTTTTACAGGAAGCCCCTGCATCGCTGCCATTCCGCGCATGCGTAAAGCTAAAATTCTGATTGGCTGCCCGTGTCACTGTAAAATAAAGCCATATATATATACCGCT
>JAUZSU010194300.1:0-11935 GCA_034780255.1 Parotocinclus maculicauda | reverse complement strand
ATATCAAATTACAGCAAAACCAGGTCAATAAATAAATAACAGACTAATAATAAAAGTTAAATTAGTAATAGAAAAATCTGAAAATGAACTTAATTATAAAACAAAATAGATTTTAAAATTAGTCCTTAATGGGAGATCCTTGGCGGCACATCGTCTCCTAATGTCCAACCAATGGAGGGAGTTCCTGCACTTTGGTGGGACCTGCCTCCGATGTTGAAGACAATCAGAGCGACGCCGAGCCGGAAGAACATCCAAGTGCATTCAAAAATAAGAAATATTCAGCCAATAAAACACACAAGAAATCTCAGTAAACAGGGAATGGTTCTTTATTGTATCTATTTTGCATAAAGTTTATAATAAATAAGCGTGTATGATTTTGCTGTAAATTAAAGTGATTTAATTAAATAGTTAAATCCTGGACAAACACACCCCTCGTTACACCATTTACAAGCAGCATCTCTTATAAAGAAACTATGCCGATAAATAAGGCGTCAGCCGGGTACAGTGTGTTCAGTTCAGAATGTCAGTTCAGAGCATGCCATCATGCCATGGCTTCTGGGAAATGTAGTTCACAGGGCTGCCTTCCTAAACTTTGTACCTACAGACATTGCTGGCACTCGAACAGGGAGCGTGGACAAATACTAACCGACTTTTTAAAAGCTATTACGCTCATTATATAATTTGTGATGAAACCCGCTGTTACAGATTTAAGAAAAATGCAAAACAGAAGCATTTTCATTTGTTTTCCTTGAGTTTTGGGCCCCGCTGTAAATATAAGATAATGGATATCATTAGTTATGTGATGATAAATAAAGATGGCGAGGATTGCAGTAATTTTTTTTTACAGCAAGCACTGGGTGTGGTAATAATGAGGTCATAATATATCCTAGGCAAAAGGTCAACACGATATTTAGAATGGCTAATATGCTTAGGAATTAGAACATATTCATTAATGGGCAGATAGACATAACTGCATTAATGAGCTGTACAGAGTGTGTGTACAGATAACAAGAATAAGAGCTGAGTAATGTAAGAACCAACCCACATAATCTACAATAGTCCAACACACACACACACACACACACACTTGTGCCCGCCGTACTTTGCAGATCTGTAGGTGGGAGTGAACAGAAGCCGATTAAACAAACTGGCATCGCTGTTACTTTGATGATGCGGTTACAGAACGCACCATGATTAAAAAATCTGTCATTTCACACACATTTCCTCTCTCTCCGCCCCGCCGCAGTCTTATCTGTACGCCGGCTCAGCTCGACTGGAAGGCCTGAAGCCACAGCACAAGATAACAAAAAATAATTAGTTAACATTCAGCTCAGGGAAGAGTGAAGAGAGGCTGGGTAGAAAAGCAAAGATGGGATGTGTGGGAGAAGGAAAATACAGGACAGGGAGCGGATAAGCTTCTAAAGCAGAATTATTTACATGTTTTGGTCGAAATACATACATGCGGTTGGGTGTGTGTTTTTGTGTACGCCAGGGGTTGGGGCATGTCAAGTTAATATGTGATTGTCAGGAGCAAATATTCTCAGAGGCATTGAAAACGTCTCCGATTTTTACAGTATTAAGGCAAGATTTTTCCTGCTTTTGTTTTTTTAAGGGTCAATAAATATACTTCCTACATTTTAGACATTTAGTTGGGGTGAGGCGATGTAGGGCTAGTAATGAGGTAAAATAACCGAACAATTCAGCTCGTCTACTTCACTCACAGGGTGCAGGACTTCTTTCAGTTCCTAGAATTTAAAAAGTAACAGCAGGGGGAAAAGCTTTCTCATACTTACCCCAGCTATAAAATTAACTTCTCACTTTAGTAAGAACTTCAAACACTCTCCAAATTTTTAAGTCTAGGCTAAAAACATTCTTATTTACTTAGGCTTTTAGTTATATTTAGACTGGAACACAGGGCTCAGGTCGGCTCTTACCTCTTGGCTGTGTTACCTTCTGGTTTTCTCCCTTTAGCTATGCTGCTATAGTAGTGCTGCCGGAGTTCTCATGCTGCACAAGGCATCAGTGATTGATAATAGACTCTGTGCTCCTAACCCATAAGTAACTACATTTTCTCTTTTCTCTCAGAGCTGATGTTCCGGTACCAGTTCCAGAACCACTACTGGTCTCTATCAACAGAAACCAGTCCCACCAGTTTGGACATTAGGAGACGATGTTCCTCCAAGGACCTCCCACTAAGGACTGACTTTATAATCTATTTGTTTTATATTTTAGTTTATTTATTTTATTACTAATTAAAATATTATAAATTTGTTACTGATTTAAATTATTTATCTAATTTTGCTTTAACTTAATATACTTTTAAATATTTATTTAATTAACATCTAGGCCACCCATGGAGGTCGGGTCCCTTTTTGAATCCCAAGGTTTCGTCCTTCTACTATCAGGGATTTTCCTTGCCACTGTCGCCCCAGGCTTGCTCCATTTGGGATTGGCCTTTTAAGATAATATAAGATTATAAAGCTGATTTGAGACGATGCTCCATAATAAAAAGTGCTAGAGAAATTAATTTTAATTAACTCTGCCAGAATCTGTGCCAAATAACAAAGTGTGAAATGATCCAGAGTGTCATTTCTCACAGACGAGCCGATACGTAACGACCACCTGGTCCAGCGTTAGGCGTCAAATTAACGTCGACCTGAACCTCCAGGGTTTCCCAGCTGAACGTTCCTCTCGTCCTCCTCTCACAGTGCATTATTACACTTATTACACAGAATGAACTGACTGTAAACATGAAACAGAACCCATCCATTTCTCGGGGGGTGGATAGGGGTTAAGTGAGCAAGTGGTATTTGATCTATGAGAGTCGGTTCGAGTCCGTTTATCAGCGCAGAAGTTTTTACTTTGGCTTCCTTTTTTAAGGAGCTGTCGTTTCTCATTTTAAACTTCAAACGTTATTTTGTTAGACTTCGATCTGTTTTTTCTCCCATTTTCTGGTACCCACCTGCTCTCCGTTTCTCTCCCGCCTCCCTATTCATCTTGCTTCCGAGGCATGTGGCAGGCTTCCACTCTGCACACGGGCTCAGGTTGCTTCTAATTTGCTGGTCTTCAGGAGAAACATCTGCAGCTCAACCCTCCTACTGATAGAGAACCTGGTTAGGACCTACAGAGAAAGCTTCCTTACCTACGTACCGACCTATTTACTATCTGTCTGTCTTCTTGAGCCTTGGTCCTAGACCCTTCTTGTCCCAGCATGAACCAGACCTGGACCTTCTGGACCAGCAGAACCTCCTCGGCCAGTGTGCCACATCTCATAACACCAAGTCCAGTTTTGATAAGTACCTGCATATTGAAGAGCAGAAAATAGAGAAATAAATAATCAACTAATCATCTCAGAAAGAAAGCTCAGTCTGACGTCGATGGGTTCGGTTCTGCTGCTTTCCTGTTGGAACTGATCGTTGTGGCACTCTTGGGCGACCATACACCCTACTGGACAGTCCATGTGGGGGCACTGTTGTGTTTTATTCCTCTCAGCAGATGCAGAGTTTTTGGAGTTTGCATTTAACCCAAGAGGGTTCTGTCCAGAGAAAGGAAAATACAGACCGCATTCCAGAATAAGAACCTTATTATTCCGTCTGTGAAACATGGTGGCGGTAGTATCATGGTCCTTTAGGCCTGTCCTGCTGCCTCTGGGGCATCGTTGTTAAAAAACGTGATTCTGAACTATAAAAGGACATTTTTAAGGGAACTATCAGGACATTTGTTTGGTCCCGGGTTCGATCCCAGGTCCAGGGTGAAGTCTGCACGTCCTCTCCGTGTCTTCGTGGGTTTACTCCTAATACTCCAGTTCCCTCCCACAGTCCAAAGACATGCGTGGTCTGACTCACCACGTCTACAAGGCGTCTCACAGACCGGTCGGTCCAGGTGATCCAGGTGATTTTGGAATGACCATGGTCCAACAGAAATGAGCAGATCATGTCAGGAAACCCTCCAACATCCCATTTTGTTCTCATTCGTTAATCGGGTTCTCTCTAGCGTCGTTTAGGACTTGCGTGTAAATCTGATGACGTTCCAGCCCGTTGTTAAGGCAGAAATATACATCGCTGACGAGATCTCGAGCACAACGTTCGTTATTTCTGTTTGTGTTATTGCTCTAAATCTAAATATCTAATTATAACCCAAACAGGACGTTACGAGGTGCATTACGGGGACACGCACCGCCTCCTTCAAATTCACATCCCTACACACACATGGAGGAGTAAAACACTCGTCTGATGGACAGGCTCTGGAGATGCACCACACACACACACACACACACACACACGCACACACACACACACACACACACACGCTGTCATCTTTCATCCCTTTCATCCCTTACAGTCGTCAGTCATGGTGTTTTAGCCAAGCACAGATTCTCATATCGGCTCATTTGAGGTGCTGATTGTATCTGCCAAACCTGTCCAGCTTTATTCCTCACGCCTCACTAACTCATTCATTTGGGGTTACCACCAACATATGGACGTTACCCCCGGGCTCGAAGGCGAACGAAAGCTCAATCTGAATCACGAGGATGAACACGGACAGGTTCTCTCAATCAGAACCCATGTACATTGCTCACCAAAACGGGGGTGTCGGGGGGGGGATCTCAAAATGAGCGTAAAGCGATTAAAAAAGAAACGTTGGATTTTATGGAGCAGGACGATCTGGAAAGCAAATGAAACGTCAAGGAAAGTTGTTCGCTTACGCAAATGAGATGGAACTCTGTTCTCGCCGAAGACCAGTTCCAGAACCACACACTTAGATGTTCCTCCATCTCAGCATCACCTATACTGGTCTCCAGCAACAGATTCCAGTCCCACCAGTGTGCAGGAACTCCCTCAGTCATTTAGTCACTAAGAGACGATGTTCCTCCAAGGACCTCCCACTGAGGACTGATTTTAAAATCTATTTTGTTTTCAAATCTATTTGTTATTTATTTTATTACTAACTTAAATAATAATATCGATTTAAATTATATAATTTACATAATTTTACTATGACTTTAATATACTTCTAAGTATTTTTAATTAACATCTAGGCCACCCATGGAGGACGGGTCCCTTTTTAAGTCTTGGTCCTCCCAAGGTTTCTTCCTTCTATATTCAGGGAGTTTTTCCTTTCAACTGTTGCCCTAGGCTACGCTCCATTTGGGATTGGCCTTTTAAGATAAATTATAAAAATTATTAAGATTGTAAAGCTGCTTTAAAACAATGCACCGTTGTAAAAAGCGCTCTAGAAATAAATTTGACTTAACATGAGACCCAAGCTCACCTTCAACAACTTAATCATAATAAAACAATAAGCAAGTAAGTATTACAATACCAAATCAAACAAATTAACCTAGCTAAAGTAAGTAAAATCATAAAGATAAACACAGCTGCGAAGAGCAAAGCAAGCACTGTACAGGGGCAGTATTTTGGTGCACTTGCCTTTTGGTGTGCTGGAGGAGTATTGCAGCTGTGAATGTAACACGATACTGAATAAATACTTCTTCACTTTTGGCATCATTTAAAAAAAGGTCAGACACAAATACATTCTCACAGGGTAGTTTTGTTAAAAAAATGTGAAAAAGAATTGAGAGAGGATAAAAGCTGAGGGTTGCCAGATCCTACCGATTTACGGAGGATCTCAATTGTTATAAATATTAATATTCAATAAATAACCCTGAACAGTTCATCTGTGCGTTTCCTTCATTTTTAAATCACAATGATATACAGTCTTTTAATCGAACAAAATCTGTTTAATACTACTATCCTTGCAAGTGAACTATAATAGGCAAAAACAACAACACACACACACACACACACAAAAAAACCAGATATTAATTAGAGGTCATATTGACCCATGGAGAAAGACCCATAAAGCAGGGAAACAACGGTTTAGTTGTTCTACATGTGAGGACAGAGCATCTAGACTCTTAACTTTTGGACTTCCTTTCTAAAAGCTTGTTGCTTTGTTATCGGGTGCGCCCACTTTTTGTGACAGCGGCGCAGTATCAGTAGAAACCACGTTCAAAGTCACTCAGAACTTTGGTATGACCCAATACACTGGCACTGGGCACTCGATTGGACGCACCTGTTAAGAAGAGATGGTCACATACACATGCGCGTGCATTTCAAGGCCGGCAGGGGTCACTGATGTCCCCAAACTGACCTCCCCTCCCTCACACACGGCCGACTGCGCCTTTACGCAGCGTCTGGGCGGCAACTAGGGACTCAAACCAAGCAATCCTACTATTGAAAAATGAATGTGTGTGTATTACATTGTATCATATGCTGGCGTTCTATCAATTTGTGGTGGTGTAACGAGCGCATGACGGGCTTCACATATTCGACACGGCACTGCTGTCCCCCCCCCCACCTCCCACCCCACCCCCACCCAATCCTACCCACTTTCCATTACTTTTATTGAATCTCAACACGTGCTGGTTTTTAACATTGCTACACAAGGTACGAATACATTTTAAGTGATCAATACCAGTTAAAGAGGCGTGTGTGTGTGTGTGTGTGTGTGTGTGTGTGTGTAATAACCCTGTGATTAATGCGTTTTAAAGTCAGGCTTTATTTACTACTCTCCATCTCTCTGCTTTGTTCGGCGCCGGTGTTTTAGATCATTCAGGAATTGATTGATACACGCAGTAATCAGAGGGGTTCGGTTGAAAGAAAACAAATGTTTCCTGGTTCATCAAACGTCATTGTGTGGAAATTACAGGTTCGGAGTGACCTTTGGTGCACTTGGTGTCTTATAAGGTGCAGCGGAGATTATTATATTTTGGACCTTCAATACAATGTAGTCTTTGTCCTCGGAAGAATAGTAGCAAAGAATGAATAATAGCCCTCACTAAAGAATCAATAAGGCGCCTCAGGTCTGAACTGCAGAGGTTTTGTTTAAACCTTTAGCTTTCTCACTTGTACGCATGTAGGTTTTATGCTTTCAGATCAATTTCGGCTCAGCCAGCGTTGGTGGCAAGGAATAACAATCTTCGAATGTCTTTATTAAAAGCAACACTTAGTAAACCGAAAATTATGCATTCATTTCGACCAACATGTTATGGAATTAAGTCAGGTCATTAGTATTGGCGTTATGAGTAACATCCTTTGGGATTTGGCACATGTGCAAAGAAAATTCCTAACCTATTTTTGGTGCAGTGCCGGTACAGAGGGACACGCGTTTGTAGTGATATTATGGGAGATTTGAGCTCTTATTTTGATATCAAGACTGGAAATTATTTTATAATACAAGACTGTATTGTCAGAAAGTGTTATATGATATTCATTTACCATTAAAGCTTATAAGGAAGAACTTTTAAGTCTGTGTAGTGAGCATTAAGATAATGCTATAGGCTAAAAAACCCCAAAAACAAACCAAAAAAAACAGCGACCAGCCCGATTTAACAGTTTAAACCCCCAATTATGTCCATATTCTCTGCATCACGCGAATCACAGGGACCTAGATATGAAACAAGACTTTTAGGGACATTGTGCTCTTACCACTGACTTCTCCAGAGCTGAACTGGGTATTAAATCGAAAATCCGAACTGACTGTCCAAACAAAATACCATCTATCCATTCATCTATCATCTTTCCGCGTAATCCAGACGAGGTCATGGGGCCAGCCGGTGCCCACCCGGCAACTGTCCAATCCCCAATCCTTCGTAGGGCACACACACACACACACACACACACACACAGTCACACACTAAGGGTTACTTTAGAGACACCAATTAACCTAACGTGCATGTCTTTGAACTGTGGGTGGAAACCGGAGTACCCGGAGTAAACCCACACAGACACGGGGATGACATGCAGACTCCAAACAGAAAAGGACCCAGGCCGCTCCACCCAGTGCTACCCACCGAGTCTCTCGTGCTGCCCTTCCCCAATACACACTATGTAAATAAATAATCCTTAATATCATACTCTAATACTTTGCTTTTTTGGTTATTATTTGTCGCTGCTACCCGGTCTTAAGCAGGACTCCAGTACAGGAGATCACGAGCACAGTAACAATCCTAAAGATCCAGCGCTGGCACAACAGCAGCAAAAATTACATGAATTATGAAATAAACAAGACGGCCCCACGCCCCTTTGCATCTTAATCAAACCGGGTTAAACAGCTTCACAGAGGTAGAGTCCTCGTCCCCTGTCAGTTCACGCCGGACACAAGTCTGGGGGAGCTCAAGCGACTCATTAATCTCACCCCAAATCACATCATTTCAACTGATGGCATCGTGTTTACACAACAGTCATTTTCAGCCCGCCTGACTGATATCAAGCGGGATGACTTGAAATTGCAGCTGCATGCTTTGCTGGAAGATTTGTGTCTCGGGCGCATGCCAGTCTGTCCAAGCTGGCAATTCTGATAAATAAGAATCGAATTTAGTAGCAGCTGTGACATGTTGATTGATCAAAAAGCTCATGGCTAAAGCCTCCCTTCTCTCCAATCTTATTTATCCTTCGTCAAACGGTTTCCAAATCAATACCGGCCTTGTATACAAGCATCTCTGCTACAGGAGCCGGGGAGACGTGTGGAGAGTGACCGGGAGACAGGGGAGGGAGGAGGGGAAAGAAAGGAAAGCACCTGCTCACTCACTGATGGTTACTCATTTTCCTTGTCAGAGATGTTTGAGGACTAAATAATCATTGTGGATATGGTTAGGGGCCAGGTGTGGATTATTGTGTGATCCATTCAGATTGCTCGGGAGAGCTTAGAGGGAGAGAAGGCAGATTGATTATGCTACTAGGGTGATGCATCAAAGATCATTTAACATATAGACCCATGGGTACTCACACACACACATAGCTATTTCACTGCGGGCAATGTCCTGTATGTAATGACCAGGACGATCATGGAAGTTTTTTTAAGCACAATTCCGGCTGTGTTCCACTAATCACAATAAAACAAAGTGAAACATTGATTTTTGCAGCACTAAAACTGTACCGTTTTTGCTCTCCAAATCCCTGATCACTCTGCTCTACCTCCGACCGCTTTAATGGTTAACGCCGAGAATATAATCCAGCCCGTTCTTATTACTGTCCGCGCGTTTCCCACGGCCCTCGTCATAAATTGTAATCAACAGCGTTCACGGGGAACAACAATGCCAGAGCCGTGCTTACTTTTAGCCCTGCCCGCCAAAATAATAATATCACCAAGCTCGAAAGACCTTCTAATCCAGGCCTCGGTCGTAAGAAAGCGCGGTCGTGCAGTCCTCGAGAGCTGTCCGTCAAACAGCGGTGGCCTTTTGCCCTCTCCGTGGGGAGCGGGATCTTGAAAGTTGGCCGGCATTAGACCCTGCGGTGAGGCCGATTGGGTTGATGTAGAAATATAATGGATGGGCCTGTCCACCACTCAATGCCTGTCATCAGTTTAGCACTAATAGAGGCATCATGTCCAGTGTTAACCCACAGTCCTCGAAAACGACCACGGCCCAAGTGATAATTGTGAATTTTGGTTTCGGTCTGAAGGGTTGAGACTGACAGACTGGATCTGTATCTGCGTTTACTGTTTAATGTTTTTTCACTTTGTTTTATTGCCGGGACTGCTCTCCATGGGTTTGTTTGCTCTAGCCACCGTGTAATTTCATGTCTTCCTACTTTTTGGCTCCTCGTCGGCTCCGTTCGGCATGCCTTCAAACGCCGAGAGCGCGTATCCCGGTGCACGCTCCATAAATAACTTTGATGTTGTTTATGAAAAGCAATGGGCTTTTATGAGCAAACCGTATGCCATTTGCGAGCCGCCCCACCCCGAACCTGGAATCCCGCATCTCTGTCCGCAGCGCGTTTATTGAAATTAAAGTTGAAGCCACTTGGAATATTACAGTTAACCTGTCTGTGCAGCAGCGCTCCGTCGTAAAACAAACGCGCCCAGCGTGTTCCTGTTAGTTCCCACGGCCTATAATGGTGACCCGGGGTCAACCGAGTGCTTATCAGAGCTGATCTGTGGCCTCGGAGCACAAACCCTCGTATATATCTCTTACTTTTACCCAGCCGAGACGCTGCTTTCGTTCTGAAAGAGCTCATGTTTACTCTTATCATTATCATAGTTCTTATTAATATCATTATTTATAACTACTACACGAAGGTCGAAGGCACGACCAAGCCCTGATGGCTATAAAATATTTATCTATGCTCTGTTTGGACTTGGAAATTGACCCCCCCCCCCCTCCTCATAAGATCCAGCTGTGCTTATAAATAGTCGGTTATGGATAACGAAACGAGTATTTCAATAAACTTCCCGCGTGTTATGCATTAATACACAGTCTGGGGGAACGGTTCAAATGGATGGCGTCTAAAATAGTCTCCGGTGGTTTCGTGAAAAGATGGATAGTGATGACATTATAAACGTGTAAATGTGCGCACAGGTATTTGGACAGCTGGGGAACATTATATGAAGACTATATGACCTCTGTTAGTGTGGGAGGACGCTGGTCCTAAGTAATAATTGGCTTAATCCGAGACAGGAATGCGCTCCTTTTTTTTGACGCACCCATGCCAGTTCTCGGCAACGTAAGACCTAAGGAGCCTCCGGTGTTTATTTCTTCTGTTACCAGATTTCACCCGGGCCTGGTGTACATATTTAGTATCATACACCCAGGCACAAGCTTAGATTTTCAGACCTGTCAGTTAAGTCAAGTCAAGAGTCCTTAATGACCACGGCCCTTTATTAGAAACCTACAGCGTCTTGGAGTCTCCAGGTTTTTGGAACAGCTCAAAATTTTGAAATCTTCCACAAAACAGGGGGATGTGTCCGTTTCTTAACTCGGTAGTCATGCCCCGGCCGGACTGCACTCCTGATCCTTTATCCACTGTGTGACTTTTAGTCGCTTACTCTTGCACGTTTAGTGCATCAACCACAGATCTCTTCCATTTGTACACAATCTGTTACTAAAACTATTTAGAGATGAATTTGTAACCTTCTTCAGATTCAACAGCTCTTTATCCGAGCTCAGAAATCCCACTTGTTCGAACCATGATATACCTGCTCAAGATCAGACTGACCGAGCCCCTTTCTCTAAACACAGCAGGGGGTCCAGTCACACCTGACTCCAATTACAAATGAACTGCTAATAATTAGGGTTCTCGTACTTTTAAAACCAGATTTGTAAGGTTAGATTGTTTTGCTTATTTAATAAGAATTAAGGGTTATAGTTATTCAGGATGAAGCTCGTGTGTATGAAGAGAGGGTTCACAAACTTTTTCTCTACCGCATTAGTTAGCTCCTGCTATTGCTTATGCAGACAATATAAGGATATTTGGCAGCCTTTTCTAAGTGGTTTCAATATGCAATTATTTCAGGACATTTCTCACTTTTATATATATATTTATTTACATATATATAACCCTAATAAGTACCTAAATTGGTGTTTTCATTTTTAACGAGGGGAGGTTAGCCCTATTGCCCCGTTGACAGCTCTGAGATCCCGGGTTCGATCCTACATTGTTACATTTGCATTGTTGTGGGCGTACTATTTGGTGGAAGATGCTATCAGTATTTAATCATATAAAGTATTAATTTGTGGATGTTATTGTATAAAAGCAATAGAACTCGAGCGCTGGTGTTTTATTGCGGATAACATCGTGGATGTGATCGTCTATGGCACTCTCCTTTATCCTGCGCCATTGTGATATTTGCAGTAACGCACTCTCTGGCGTGTTCTGAAAATTAATTCATTGGTTCATTCATTATCCTCCACTTAATCCACAAATGGACGAGGGCCAGCCGCCACCCGTCAACTCTGGGCGCAAGGGCAGGAACAACCCTAGACGGGGCAACCAATCCATCGTAGGGCTACACACACACCCACACACACACACACACACACACACACACACAGAGTCACACACTAACAGCCACTTTTAGACTGTGGGAGGAAACCGGAGTACCCGGAGTAAACCCACGCAGACACGGGGAGGACATGCAGACTCCACACAGAAAG
>JAUZSU010194289.1:0-11936 GCA_034780255.1 Parotocinclus maculicauda | reverse complement strand
CTTTTTCCATAACAGGAACTGTTATGGTGAACTTGTATTGTCAGACTTTGACTTCTGTTCTGTTTTTGGGTTCTTGATTATTTAAATGTGGGTTGCTAGTCCCGTAGCTGTGTTGATGGGACCTTCTATTTTGGAGTGCTTATCTTATCACTACATAGCAACATAGTCTTTAAGACAGGGACTCAAGACTCAATTTATGGTGAGGAAAGCATTTTTTTAGAATATTTAAAAATGACAAATAAATCAAAATCTTTTAAGTTCACTTTAAAATGAAAGATAACTGCAACAAAAGTGTTTTTATCACAAGCTAAAGTTAAAATTTAGGGATTGAGAGATTGCGCACGTCTATATAAGGACTTTAATTATGACTTTATTTGTGTTTAAAGTACTTTTTTAATTAATGCCCTTGGTTTGTTTGTTTGTACTTATTTAATGCTGCATCAGCAACAATGGCTATTCATGACAGGTGCACGGTCACATCAATACTAGTCAGACACATTCACAATGAGCAACCGATTAACCAACCAATAAACTTAATACATGTCTTTGGAACATGGAAGGTAACCGAAGTACAAGGAATAAAACAATGCAGACATGAAGACATAAATACTCCAAACAGGCAGAGTCCAGGATCAGACCATGGATCTCTGGAGCTGTGAGGCAATCACACAAACTGCTAGACCACCATAGTTCCTGGTTAAAGTACTGGACTATGGACCAAAAGGTCCAGGGTTCAGATTCCACCTCTGCCAAGCTGCCACTGTTAGGTCCAAGATCAAGACCTGTAATCCAAAATTGCTTAGAGTGCACAACTGTATCAGTTGTAAGTCTCTCTGGATAAGGGTGTCTGCTAAATGTACGTAAATGTAACAAATTGCACTAACCACTTGCTAATTAACAAATACAGAACTGTGGCCTGTGCACTTCTGACTTACTTTGGTGTCAGCACTTGTTGAACTGTACTGTTTAGAAAATTGATCAACACCTTTTGGCCAGCACGCACTGAGAATTCACCACCATGAACGATCATTAACTTTAACGGCATTGTAACCATAGTTTTGGATGTAGTCGAGCCATTAAGTTTGTAGCCATTTGTAGGAACGTGAGACAAGAACAGCACAGACCATTCAAACCTAATGCTATTGCAGAATTTCTTTATGTCTTATACACAATTATTCTTATTATTTATGTGTTTTATGACTACTATTAAAACTTGGTTAATAGCAAATTGTTATCGAATAAGCCCATTTCTTCCATGTTGTTTTTACGGCTTTTCTTTTAAGTCGACTCTTTCCCAATCCCTGCTGGCCTCAGGCTGGTTTTAAGGGTCGAGTCAAGCCAGGGTGAGAAAAACAATCAGCCTTTGCCATACTTTATTTTTATCTTTCTCAGATGTCGCTTACAACAGCTCCATGGGTCGTAGATACTTGGATCAATATCTATTTAGTGACCTAACCTTTGTGTATGTGTGTGTCAAAGTGGGCAATCTAAAGCTGTATGAAGTATTTCATCAGACACGACCTACCTCTTGACCTGCTCAGAACATGGGCCTTGCTGTCCTTAGGGCATGCTGCTCTCCAGCTATAAACAAGGCTGGTAAGTTGTTGCACACTTGTCACAATGTTGGTGGCAACAGACACCTACTGAATTGTCTGTCTCTGACATGCTCTCTCACTGGCCTTCTGCCTCGATCAGAGCTTTACAGTTAAGCCCAGACTCTCCTATAGACACAGAACAAGGTGAAACGTTTACATCAGTTTGGCAGAAATACAAGATTATTAGATTAATATGTACAAAAGTACAATTTAGTTAGCTTTTAGTGTCTAAATGATTTAGCGTATGCAGTACAATAGCTACAAGATCAAACAGGAACTTATGAACTTAGAAATTTTGACATCTTGTATCTGCCTGTATAGCACACAAACTAAAATCTAGAGTAAAATCAAATGTCACGGGTTGTTTTGTACAAGATGAAACTTGTAAATCCTATCTATAAACAAATATGTCTTGTTTACTTTTCTGTAAATGTTTAAATGATTACAGTACACAATGGTACGCTGCCATTCAATGACAGACACAAGGTAGCATCAACACTTAAATTTGTATCAAAACTAGTCATATGCATTCAGGTTGGAAGCCAATTTTATTGTTATTAGGTAACCTAATCATGTCTTTGAACTGTGGGAAGAAATGGGAAGAAGTACTCAAAGTAAGCCCACACAAACACGGCCTTCCCATACATACAGACTCCATACAGAAAAGAACCAAGTTACTCCACCCAGGACCTTTTTGCTGTGAGGTGACAGAGAAAGTTAGTGACTTTTACTTGATTGTGATATGCTTCGATTCTTGGTAGCACACAAACTAAAATCTAGAGTAAAATCAAATGTCACGGGTTGTTTTGTACAAGATGAAACCTATAAATCCTATCTATAAACAAATATGTCTAGTTTACTTATCTGTAAATGTTTAAATGATTACAGTATGCAATGGTACGCTGCTTGTAATAACTTGGATATGTCAGGACAGTACAGCTTAAAATGTATGAATTGCCACAAAAATGATATTACCAATAGCTGAACTTCAAATATTACATTTTATTCATTTCTAAAGGCAGTGAGTGTTTCCCTGTGAACTTTAATTGGGTAATTGGGTGTGGAAATGAATGAATTAGTGAATGAAACTGTATGTTTTTAAACAAATGTTAATTTTAAGAGCAGTCAAGAATAATATTTCTTCAAGGTTCATCTCTGTGGCAGGCTAAGATTCTCAAGATCAAGGAAAAAACAGACATGGTGTCCAATCCTTCATTCAGTTGGCATTCATCCATCCCATGTGCACCTCTTAATTTGGTCCTGCCAGCAGTCGAGAAACAAAGACCTTCACCGGATGTAACAAATGACACTGGCAAGAACAGGAAACAACTCACAGCTCACACCTCCATTCCTATCACACTACTGTTCTGCTGCTGTGTGAACATGGTGTGTGTACAAAGCCATAGCATCAGGGCAGATAAAGAAAAAAAGTATTAAAGATGGACTGTCTGTTTACATTTAGGTATCAAACAGCCATAAATATAAGTACACAAAGTATATATTATGTCTATAATGGCTGTCAGTGTCCATGATTGGGGTTTGTTAAAAAAGCAAATTAACTCTGAGGTAACTATAGCCTTGTTAAAAGAATCTGTCATGCTGATTTCCAAAAGAAAATAATTTAAGATTACACAGAACTGACAGAACTGACTCATATGTAATATGTCTCCATATTTACTGAGTGATTATCTAGTTCTTATATACAATGCTAAAGAAAACACCAGTCAACATTTGAACATGCCAACAGGTTGAACAGAGGAAGCACAGCAGCCATAAAATAGCGACTATGCAGTTAAGGTTCATTCTAATTCCAAAAAGCAATATAACATCCACGCAGGTATTTTGGCAAGCAAGCAAATGCAGTGATGGCAATATCACTGTGCCAAACAGAGCCACAGATCCCAAGGTTTTAATACCCAGTCAACCTTAAGAACTCAGAAGAGTTTAAATCTTCATAAAGTCTTTCTGCTTAGCATCCTTGCTCCCATCAGCAGAAATACATGAGGCTCAACTATAACTGACTGGCACTGAAGTCCATGGCAAATGTACAAGGTAAATTACAAGTTAATTCAAACTTGTGAACATTTTTACAACTGTGTGAGAAGCAATAAATCGTTTTGAGCTATACTCACATTACAATAAGCTCTTTATGCTATCTTTGAGAAAAATGATACTCTAAAGTGACAAGAAATAAGAGTTTTATTACTTGTGCATTACAATAACACTATAGTGCCAGTTCGGACATATTTGGCATATAGTGTATTTTAAACAATGATAAAAACATGATTAAAACACAATATAAAAATATATAGTACATTACACTACAGTACAATACAGTTATTCTTATCTTTGTATCTTTTCATAAAACCTACCGAAACACGTACCAAAAAAACCACAAAGAAAGCAGACAAAACAGATTTTTAAATGCCCTTTTCTGCCAGATAGTGTCAGGGGAATCATGTTTTTATCATTGTTTAAAATACACTATATGCGAAATATCCCCTAATTTTGGGGATTAGCATATATAAGTATATATTTTTATTTGCTGTTATAATTCTTAAAACCATGGCAATTAAAGCAAACAGACGTTAGATTAGATGGAAGTCAAGTGGTCCATACCTGTATATAAAAAGACATGCAAAATATAACAAAAATTGAAGACATAAAATAGACAGTGCAGATACAGTACAGATAAAGGTGTAATGAGATTGCGAGCAGTGCAATGAAAAGAATTGCAAAATCGAATCTATTTAAAAAAGTAAATTAAGCTATATCCACTTCCTATGAATACAACAGGTTGGGGTTGAGGTTGAAGCAGGAATAATCCATCTTTATCCACCCACGCCATGTGACAGTAGAATGGAGTTCATGTCTATGACGCATGGTGTAGGGGAATTTGAATATTTCAGGAATGACCGTTATGACTGTTTCCCTGATCATATCCTAATTTAAATGGGATATCAGAGCTCAAAGTCAGCCTCATGTGATGTGTGAGTAAGGGCTCTGGAAATACACAGACCATTGGGTCCTCAAAGACACAAACAGAGAGGCCCAGGCTAAATGTGGCACTGCCAAAGAAAAGCGACTGAACATGAGGCAGAAACTGAAAAGACATACACTAGCCACAAGATGAGCAATCAATCAAGTTCAATGTTTATATAATGCTTTTTACAATAGAGATTTACAAACAGCTGAGTCTAGACCCCAAATGAGCAGTCCATGATAACAATAGCAAGAGAATAGCAAGACTCCCTGAAACTTGTTTAAAAAAAAAAAGGGAAAAAAAAATTCTTACGAGAACCTCGACTAAAATGAGTAACACACCCTGTTCTGGGTGAACCAAAAGAATTAAAGCTATTATTAGTTTTTAATTATAAAGTCTATAGCAGAAAAAAGAAAAAAAAATTCGGCACTCAATTCTTTTCTGAAAATTTGGAGTCTCAGGGCAAAGTGGGACAAGAGTTACTGCTGTCACCTTAGCTCAGGGGATCCTTTGTTCAGATTTCAGTCTAGACTCCATCTGCATATGTTTTGCATGTTCTCTACATGGTCTTTTTTGTATAATCCTGTGTCCTCCCACATTACAAAGCATTGACTTTGCTAGCTCTGTTTTAGGGACACTATAGTCCTGTCAAAAAGGTTCTTTAGCCATAAACAAGCATTATTTGTTTAAATTGGGTTAAAAAAAGTTCTTATTCAGCTTTGATGCACTTTGTCTTGGAGAAGGTGCTGCTGCTCCATAACATCCTTGAAACCTGAAGCTTTACTGAAGCTTTATTAAAATACACAATACTATGTGAGGAAGAAGGTGTCTGTATAAGTGTTCAATACAAATACAAATGCAATGTATTGAATGCAATGTCCTTATACCTCTCCAAAGAGAATTGATTTACCAACTTTGATTAAGTACTTGTCTGGTCTGCACAGAACCTTGACCCCAACCTCATCATTACACCTTGGAAATGCAGTTGAGTGGCAAAAGTGAGCCTGGGCTTAGAAAGTATTGTTATGTTTCCCTGTACTAAGAAACAAACTTAAAGACTTTGATTGATGAGAGAATAAAGATGATAGATTAAGGGTATTAATAAATGTATTTATTAGTTTATTATAAAAAAGTAAAAGTAGGGTGGCAAAGTAGGTGGGGACGTCACCTCGCACATCCACTGACCCAGGTTCGAGTCCCAGCCTGACCGCTGTCTGTGTTGGGTTAGTATGTTCTCCCTCTGGGTATTGAAAGTAAGCGAGTGAGTAAAGCATAATAAATCAGGTTACTTGTTCTTTTCATTAGATGTGCAATGGAAATGCAAATATTACTCCTACCCTAAGAAAGATTCTGGATTAATTATACAGATTTTAATAATCAGAAGTAATTCACAAATACCTAAATACGTCACAAAAAAATTTCCTAATAATCAATTTTGCATAAACCGTTATTAAGTCCCATTAGATTTCTATTAGTTGTATGTACTTGTGAATGCATGCCAATAAAACATCAAATTGATTAGTTAGTGCTCTTTCCCTAACTCAGTCATCTGACCTATGAACCTCTGGTGTCCAACTATGTGTGTAATAGAAGACTTGCTGCTTACATTTATTTGGCAGATGCGTGACTTACAAATGATACAGTCTTACAATCCAAGCAACTGTGGGTTAAGGACCTTGCTTAAGGAGCCAACAGTGGTAGCTTGGAAGAGTTCCACAGATTACCTTAATCGCTTTTCCACCACAGTCCCACAAAGTAGTTGTGTGAATCACACTGGGAGACCAGGCAAATAAAACAATTTAGTTTTACATTGTCAGTGGCTTCTCCGACTTGCAGAACATGACTAGCTGGCTTGCCTTGGGCATTAAATGGCACACCAGGTTAAAACACTGCATGTGTTCTGAGCCTGAGAGAGAATTCCAGCTGTGCATCTGACCTTATTCCCCAGGATGAAATGTTTCAGGCAGATGTGCTTTTTGACTGACCAGCATTCTCCATACAAGTACTGTGCGAGATGATGTGACTTTGCTAACTCTGCTCTTGTTAAACTCTTGCATTAAAAAGAGCTATCAAAGCTTACTGCATGAATAAACTATGCCTTATTAAATATAAGGTCATAATAGTAATTACACAACTGTAAACTATATTATCACAAAGTCATGGGGACAAACAAACCACTATTAATCACCAGCTCCAAAAGTAAACAAAATAAGCCCTCAGAAATCTTTTAAAGCTAATTGAGCCAATTTCTATTCTAGCATCGGTTTGTCAGATGATTTGAATTAAGGAAATGACATTTGAAAAGGCCAGCTTTGCTGTGAAATGAACTGAAAGTTTGGAAAGTTTTTAATATGTTTAACACAGTGAACAGGACCAATAAAAACATGAATGATACACAAAAGCATATAAAAATACTTTTAAACACTCTGGCATTCATCTTTTGCTTTCTGTACTTCTTGGAGTTTTCCCATTCAACTTAAAAGCAATTAAAACAAAAACCGTGAACGATTTGGAATTCTCCAGATTTTGTCATGGAATACTGAGAACATTTACGTTATATACAGCAGCAGACGCTCTTATCCAGAGCAACTTACAATTCATACAGTCTTACAATCCAAGCAATTGTGGGTTAAGGGCCTTGCTTAGAGACCCAACTGTGGTAGCTTGGGATTTGAACCCTAGACCTTCTGTTCCATAGTCCAGTACCTTAACCACTAAGACACCACCTGAAAAAACAGTCTGATATTCTCCCAAGTCTAATAATAATTTTAAAAAAACACTGCCTGGCTAAATCTGGCTTAATTGTGGCCGCAAACACTTAAGCAACTGTTCATTTCAAGTTTTTATTAAACACAGCTTAATTATTCATAAATAATAATAATTATTGTAAAAAATATGAATTTGTGGCCTTAACACCTTCTTCAAAGGCACCTTTCACAGTGAGATATATTAGCATGTGTAAATTGTAGAGGTCATCAGTTTGAGTAAAAACACCATTTAAAACAATATGATAAATACTGTATATGCATCTGTTGGTATAATTAAAGTATATCACACCATCTAAATAAAACAGTACAGGCTAAGTGAACATGCTACCTTCCTAAGTCCTAAATCTTAAATGCGCTGGGCTCAATCTGCCACAAACCAGAGCCCATCACTGGGCTTAATTCACAAAGTCTCTTTTACCAAAATCCCTTGTCACTGTATCTATTCTACTCCTAAACATTACCAAATCATGCAAACATCCTGACACTTCCTTTACAAAAGGGCTGGCAATGTAGCAGAACAGATGAACATGACATAAGCATTGAAACTTTAAATATATGTAACTTCCTCAATATTTTCACTAGCTTGCTTTGTCTGGGATGTGTGTCCAGAGCATGTGGATAGATGAATGGCCCAGTAAGGAATCCGGCTGAGCCCTCAATGAAGTGACTGATGACATGCAAATTTAATATGTGGTTTCCACAGACTAAAGTGGAAGTGGAGGGGGCCGCTATGCTGCAGCCCTGAGGCGGACAATAAAGTAGGGCAACATGGGGAAGAAGGACGCCTTTGTCCTGAGGAAGGAAAAACGAGGCAAAAAAGTTTGGGCTCATCGCAGGACACAGCCAAACAGCTTCTAAAATCCCACTGGGATGGAATAAGAAGAGACGAGAGGCGTTTAATTCATACAGTCCACCTGCAATGCTCTTTAAGAAGAGAAAACAAAGTAAGACACTCACAGGAACATGAACATAAACAATGCAAGCCTTCTCTGATATTAGCGTTCATGTGAATGTCATGAAATAAAATACAATTACTTGTTATGTAGTACATGTAAACCAGTTTCTTTAATCTGTTTTGTATGGGCATGTGCAAAAACAGGCAGATGAACAGAAAAAGCTGGGTCACATTCAAAAAAATCTACTACTAAGCTTAATAACTTTCAAACACATGAATGGGGATGTCATCATTTGGCATACGGGTTCTGCTAATAACAAATCGTTTTGAAGTGCACATTAGAGGATGTCATTGTGCATAGTTTGCAAGCATAAAACAAAGAAAAATAGAAAATTTACCAGTAAAACCTTAAACTAGAAGAAATGTTACCTGACTTAATAAAAATGCAGGTCTGTATATTTTAAATGGATAATAGTTTATATACTTGGTTTATGTATTGGTTTCTAAAATAGTTGACTTATAAAATACTTGATTTGACCATCTTATTGTTTTTAAACAGTGTTCCATCCTTGGTGGTTACAATCAAATTGGGATGGGGACTTTAAGACAATTAAGAAGGCATTTGTTTCCAGTAAGTGTTTAATTGCCTTAAAGGCAAACATGTTATTTAAAGATTTTTTGCTTCCTTAAAATTTGATCCATGTTCTATGGCCAGTCAAATCAGATCAAAGGTCAGATCCAATTTGTCACAAAATGTGAACATCTTTTTAATCCTAATTATTTTCTGTAACTGGTCAGATATGACCAGAGAACCACAGAAGCTACACATTTTAAACTGAAACTCATTATCATTAATGTTGAGTATGTATATATGTTCTTTGGAAAAAGAAGAGGCTAATGCTATAGTTAAAACCATAGTTGTGATGAAGGGCAACACCAAACTGGACAGACTTGACTAGAACACAGTAGTCGAGTTAAAAATAAGTTCCAAGAAAGTTTTAACTGCTTACTATTGTAAATACCTGACAAGTACAATTAGTTTAGATGTATTATGTTTTCCTGTTAGTCTGATTCCTTATGCTTAATGTAACAAAACATACTGTTCACAGAAATTGGGGGATATTTCCTCATTTTTGTGAGCAGTAAACTTATGAATAATGCAACACTTTAGGTTGTATAATTGGCTTCACAAAAACAGGTTTTCCTGTGTAACATTGGTAAAATGTAAGAAAATAAAAGCTAAATAACATCACATTATTTCAAAAGGTAAAACTGTGTACACACCTAGTATGGACGAAACCCCAAATTACAAATAGTTACGTTTTAATGGGCCTAAATTTAAGAAATTGTGTCAGAAATTTAGCAAGAACTTGCATTTCTGATACACCATTTGCTTATTACTGCTTGAACAAAAAGACTAAATCATGAAAGGCTTTTAATGTGTGATATAAAATGCAAACCAACATATGACTGGATTTTCAAAATGTATTTTGTCCTGTTCTTTTTCAAATCCAACTAGGCTTTAGATTTTTTAACTACTCGTCAACTGTTTGAATCCATTAGCATTGAGTGGAACAACATTGATTTTGCTTAGTTTTGCTGATTTTATTTAGTTTGTCCCATTTGTGTACATGCCACTAAAAGAAATCAGTGGAGATCAACATATCCTGGTTATCATGAGGTAGCTTCAGTACTACTTGTGTTTATTTTTTTTTTCTTTTTCGAAAAAATAATAATTTTTATTATTGTTTTTCAGTACATGTAATCTAACCTATTCAGAAATATACTGCACGTTAGGGGATTAAAATAGTTTTTTGTGAGCAGTGTACATCATCATATCAATGTGAAGCTATAAGCAAATTAAAGTATAAAAATTAAAATTAACAGAATAGTAAGAAAGAACAGTTTAAAGAACAAAGCGAAACCCCCACAGTACATTGTATTTTGCCCCAACAAACGTTACAGGCGATCAAGGCACACAGTTAACATAGACTGCACTGATTGCATTTACCACATTAAGCACTTTGTAAACATTCAATAACAATCAAAGAAGGGGGTCAGTTGCTCTAAATCACAAATGCACAGATACTGGCAGATGCAAGTCATCTGACGGGAATAGCTCTAATTTATTTTATAGATTGTTTTCATGTGGAATTCCAGCTTGATAATGAAATTTGTTGTTCTGTGTCTCTGGTCACATGGTGACATTAACAGTTTCAAAAGGCTGCTGAATTTTATAGGATTCAAGGTGAGGATTTCGGTTGCCAAATGACAATTTAACACAACACTAATTTACTTATTGTGGGTTTAAATGGAACATATACTCTATAAGATCTGAGCCTTAGCAGTTCACTGGGAACATCACAAGAAATAGCAACAGCCAAAATATCCATTAGGCCATATTCAAGGGTTTCTTGTTTCTCCAGATCTCATCTGGATTTGAACAGTTCTCGTTTCCTAACATATATTGATGCCATTTTAGACAGAGAACATTGCATGCTAGAAATGTTTAAACCCCCTCTTGCTTTTTTGTAGGTGTTTTACAGTTTGACAGTTGACAACAGCAAAAGAGAAAGGTCATCCTCAGGATGCCTGCAAGTTAACAGAGGGTGCAATTACTTAAAACTCACTGTGAAGTAATGAACGTGCATCTTTTGAATGAATAAAGACGATGTGAATCTGTATGAGAGGATAAACACTGTTCTGATGCCTTTTTAACAAATTTGGAGAGGCATTAATTTAGTCTAAATATCCTGATTTTACCCAAGTTTTCTAAGACAGGGTGTAATTCTGTCAACATTGTATTTTGAGATTGCATAGTTTTGTGATTTCATTCATTTAAACACGATATGGATGTGATGCATGTGTTTACATTATGTTCCCTACAACAAATAACCACACTATGTCAAATTAATATTTTTTTTAACTGGATTTCAGTTAATTGAAATTAGAAATGGAATAGTCAGCTCTGACCAAATCAAGGCCCTTAACCCACAACTGCTTGGATTGTAAGTCGCTCTGGAGAAAGGGCATCTGCTAAATGAACTAACATGTAAATGTAAATCAAGAATAGCTGCATTCTGTTGTATTCCATTATGAATCTTATCTGTACCAACAGAATCTCTTAATGAAAAAAGATAGTGGTATTTTATTAAAATAAAATAAAATGATTTATAGACGAGAGAATGTCAAAAGGAAAAATTTACCATCCATCACATAACACTTTACATATCATTGAAGTAAATATATTCCAGGTATCATGAGGTAGCTTCAACATTTGCTCAGATTTTTGGGAAACTCTTTGCAGTCGCCCATTATTCAGTACAAGTATAGGTTATTTATGGGTGTAATTTGTTCAAGAGTACAGTTAAACCCAATATTTTGCTCACCCGTGGTCAAACAAAGCATTTTAAAAAAAATCAATGTATTTGTAAAATTGTATATATAAAATTGTATAACAATTTAAAATATCTGTATTAGTATTTGTAACTATGCCTGTATTGTATGAATGTGTTTTCCTCAAAATTTGTGTCAGGTTTCTTCTAAAGAAAATCCATGCTGGCAAGCACCATGCTGATTGTCATGTATTAATTGATCTGGCCACCCAAACTTTTGAATAAACTTAAGTCTTCTTTATTTAAAGTGGCACAGTTCTGCATAGAAACATCAATAACTCTGTGACTGACATCTGAAAA
>JAUZSU010194278.1:0-11937 GCA_034780255.1 Parotocinclus maculicauda | reverse complement strand
ATAGGGCATGTTCGTTTAATCGGACCAGCCGGTTATTAGGACCAAAATGATCACGTCCCGATGTGGTCCCATTAACCAGAATCGACTGTATTTCTCTCTTGCAACTTTGCACCACCAATCTTCCATGGCTGCTATTATGATTTTTCTTATCATACTAAACTGCTGCTACTTTAAAATATTAATACAGTATACATTATATCATACTAGACTTTATAATTATTATAATAGTACCATCATTTTATATAATAACAGGCACTGTAATGTTACTTATACTATATTGCTGCAATAATATATTATCGGTATGATTTTTTATTTTTTTTTTAAACCATATTATTATTCTGATTCACAGTCACATTGTTGCTGTTATTACTATTATATTATTACATTATTATATACCTGTGTTTTTATATTATAGGTTATATTACCTTTATGTGCCTTTAAACTTATGCTGTCTTTCTTTTCTTTCTGGAAACGTCCCAGGTGGTGCAAAGAATCGTTTTTGTGCTTTTTGTTTTTAAAACGTATATCAGTAAATGACACGAGGATGGATTTAAAATAGACAATTCCTTTTTATGATGGATTTGATGGATTGTAAATCGTAAATCGGGGAGCAGGGTGGGACCTTCGCCTTCTTATGCGAACCACAGGGCGACAAACGGTCCGTTTGAATCTTTAAATAAATAAATAAATAAATAATAAATAATAAATAAATAAAACACTCAATGATGACACGTCCAACCACATCATCCAGTTCAGTAGGTCACTTGACTGACGACTACCACACACACACACACACACACACACACACACAACATGAGACAACAAAAACTTTGATTTAACAATTTTATTTTTAAAAATACCAGGCAAAAATGGGTTTCTGTTGCCGTACGGTTCTGCTTATTCTTAACAGTAATAAAGACACGAAGCAGATTTGTGCAGAAACATTTACGTTCTACAGTAATTCAGCCCTTTTTCATAATAACGTTTATTCGATAGGCGTCTCTTTAGGGTACGGTTTGACCCTTCAATATGAAGGAGGAGTCTCAACGTTTTTCTCTCAATGTGAAATCAAAAGGTTAAAATGTTACGAAACGTCGTAAAAAAATGTCTGAAACGTCGTAGCTCATCGTACAGTCCGGTGCAGCCCCTCGAACGCGCATCGAAATCGAAGGCACGACGTACAAACCTCGTTCGTCAGACCAGGAATGGCGCGCCGCTACCAGCGGGGGGCGCCGACGTCGAGGTTCATCCAGGGCTTCCACTCAGTGGAAACTGTTACACTTTTTCTGGCCACCCATGTGCTTGAACGAATCGTTCCCCTTGCTGACTCGCTCGGCTGGCGCGGGGACGAGGCCGTAATTTTTACCGTCGTTATTGTCCCAGTACGTCCGCCCCCCGGTGGCGTAGCGGACGCAAAACTCCACTCCGTTCTGAGGCGGCGCCGAGGCAGGAATCTCGGCGACGAAGGAGAAGGTGTCGGTGTGGTTGCGTCCGTACACGTCGTTCATGTAGGCGCATTCGACCTCGCGCTGGCTCTTCCACAGATCGCAGGTCAGGCGGACGCGGACCGATTTCTCGAACGCCAGGTTCAGCACCTTGACCGTCCCCGTCAGGGTCCGCCCCTGCAGCGAGCAGCTCTCCAGGCACACCGAGTTCTTCATCAGCCGGTTCCGGAAGTCGACGTAGTTGGCCGAGGGTTGTTGGAAGTCCAGGGTTCTGCTCTGCGCTTCGTTCACGGCGCCTTCCAGCTTCGGCAGGTGGAACTCCAGAGCAGATTGGGACCTGCGACTCTGGCCGTCGGTCGGGCAGAACACACGGACGGCGGTCAACGACATGCCTTTGGAGTCGGCGAACACCACCTTCTTCTTGGCCTTGTCTCCGGGAACCTGCCAGACGTGGCACGGCGGGTTCGGGTTGGGCTTCGGGCTCAGGGTTTGGGAATGATTTTGGGTGTTGATGCAGGGACGCAGAGGCTTACAGCGGACGTTCACCAGATTCCTCACCCTGTAGTCTTCGTAGGAGCTCAGGAAGCTGTGCAGAGGAGGAGAGTGTGCGATGTAGAGCTGCACTGCCATGTCCACGGGCATGTTCAGACCCAGATTTTACTGAAGACACAACGTGCAAAAGAACGTCTTTACCTCTAAATGTCAGACCTTTCCAAAAGCACAAAATGAAGGATATCATTAAGGTTCTAAATTAAATTCCTGATTTACTGCACTATTAATCATCCTGCCATGATTATCTTACAGTTACAGTGACACCTGTAGCTTCCGGACAGACTAGATCAACGTTTTAACGCAGTGACAAACTACAACACGTTTATCTGACTTCACAAAACGTCCAAATTTAAATTTAAAGAACTTACCTACCTTTTAAAACTCAATAAAAAGCAATAACGCTCATTCCCTGTCTGTAGCGCCACGCACACAGCGCACCGTCCACAACAAACACACTTAACCACGCTCTCATGTGTTTATATGGCACGGTCTTTAGCGCTCATTTGCATATTCAACACTCCGGACCAATAGAAGCGGGGCATAAGTCAGATCTGGCCAATCAGCTCACACAGGGAGGCGACACACACAATTAAAACCAGTCGCTATCTTTCCCTTCGAGTTTGCTTCCAGCTCATTTGCATATTCCAGAAATCGGACCAATAAGAACGCTAGAGTGTTCAGCTCTGACCAATCAGAGGTTTGCTTTGCTAAAGTTTTTGGAGAACGTTTCAAAAACGCATTATGACACCGCTTACAAATATTAGGAGATATTTTGTTGTGGGATATTTCATTTTGGAGTATTCCCCTGATTTTAGTAATCAGTATAGTATAGTTTTAGATTTGTTGTGATCCGGCAAGTTTTTAGACGTACAGCATGTTTAAAAGAGAATTTTGAATGCAGTGTGTGTCCTTAACTGTTATTTTTATTTTAAAAAATGTTTAAATATTTATTTTTTAAAATATACTTCCTTTTTTGTAAGCGGCTTAGTATAACTGTTTAATCCTATTTAAACAGATTTTTTTTTCATATATTAAATGGCACTTACTATATGGCCCAGAAATTTTTCTTTTGCTTTTTTTTAATATATTTTTTTATTTATTTGTCAAAATAATATTTTAAAATGCAATTTTTTACTCTTAAAAATAATAAGATCAGTAATTCTACTTATTTGTAAAAAGCCACTTCCATTATTTGCAGATTTAACAGATCACGCTCCTGTTCTTGTGTCAGTAATTCTTATTTTCCTTTGTGTGCCGCTTCAGTCCTGCCAGTGACGGCAAGGTTAAAAGCAAGGTTTAAAAAAGTAAACTATAAAATATTCACGCCTGTCCAGTCAGGTCACCTCTATCTACCTCAATCGATCTGAGCACAGAAAAATCTGGTCGTATGTTTTTATGCATAGAAATGGTAACCCAGTAACCATATGTACCTGTGTTTTTATCTCTGCACTCTCTGGATTTAGGTCTTGCTCTCAGTTAATAATTACCCTCAACAGGCTAAATTAAACTCTTACCATATGGCTACACAAACCCCTCTAAACATTGCTGGGCCACATGTTAGAATAAACATTGCTCAATATTGGCCAAAGTACTCTGGCGTGTATTTACTCTGACCCGATCCTGACTTAAAGGCAAGGTTAAATCAAAATATAGGTCATCGACCCCAAACCTGCTTGTATACACGTTTAAAGATTTCTTTCACAAATGTTCAAGTTTCTAGGCTGCAAGATGTTTTATTGGCAGGACAAACGTCGGTTCCACCAAAGCTGTGGTCCCAGTTTTGGAGATACTTGAAAGGGAAACTTTGGATCCCTTGGATTATTAGATCCATAAGAAACAAGCCGCGCTCGATGCGTTAACATTGTTTGGGCCTTATTTACTCAAGGACCTGCTGCTTTGGCTCTGACACCCTTTCAATAACAGAGAGGAGTCATGCCAGGATGGGGACAGAAGGACGATCCATGTGAAGGGGTGGAATTTGTGAGCAAAAACCTTTAAACCTTTAAAGTGCTGCTGCTGTGGCAGAGGAACACAAATCTCTTATGTCATTTAAAGGAATATTATTACAACTACCAATAATAATAATAATAATAATGTATTTATCATTAGACACATTAATAGAAACCCAGCAGGTTTTGTTCACGAGCAAAGTCTGGGCATGAAGGTGTGATTACTTGCAGTGTGTGTGTGTGTGTGTGTGTGTGTGTGTGTGTGTGAACACTGACCCTCAGACAGGACCACACCGGGACATGCTGTGCTGCCAGTGTTCAGGACTCTGTGTCTCATCTGTTTGATAGGGTTTCAGTTACTGTTATAAACAGCTGTCTGTAAGTCCATTTCACTTCAGTCTGCTTTACTAACAGCAAAGCCTAAAGACGCACCATGTTCAGTTCTAAATATAAAAGAGCTTCTGATGGACAAAACGATGGACAGAAAGACAGAAAGGATAATGATTTAAGAACTATAAGCTCTGAAAACTAATAGAAGGAAGGAAGCAAAAACAGCGACAGAAAGTTCTCGATTGTTTAAAAGGAACTAAAAAAAAGACCAGAAAGCAGTTTAAAATGTATAAAGGAGTTATTTTAAAAAAATAATTAGTTAAATGGAATGTGCATAAAAATTCAAAGAGAAACATTCAGGAATTTCCAAACCAAGGAATAAAAGTTGTAAAGGAATGTCATAAAGAATGTATGTATAAAGACAGAAAGAAATAATCATAATAAAGAATAATAAATGAATAAAGAAAGAACAAAAAGATAGTGCAAACAAAACTGTTCTTAAAATTTTTAAGAA
The DNA here is from genome assembly GCA_034780255.1 of Parotocinclus maculicauda. Lineage (NCBI taxonomy): Eukaryota > Metazoa > Chordata > Actinopteri > Siluriformes > Loricariidae > Parotocinclus > Parotocinclus maculicauda. The sequence goes on along the minus strand of JAUZSU010194278.1, from coordinate 7,147 downwards.
TTGTTAGATGAAACGCAAGAAAAAAAAGCAATTAAATAATCAGAATCAAACGAGGTGCACTTGGAAATTAAAAGAAAGAGAAAAATAAAAATACAAATAAAAAAGAAATCAAATGAAAGGTGAGAGAAACAAAAAAGGAAAATAAGAAATATCTTTAAATTAAAAGACAAAGAGAAAACTTTTTAAGAGATAAGACAGAGCGGATTAAGTAGAGGACAAATGAAAGAGTGGACGGATTTGAGAAAAATCAGAGCATAAAATAATGCATCCGGAAAAAAGTAATGATACAAAACAACAAAATAAACAAAAGTAAATAAAATATGTACATTAATAAATAAAATGAATGCACAGTTGAAACCACAAAGCCATGAAAATGTTTTTAAAAATGACACAGCACATGGATGATAAAAGAAAGAAATAGAAGCGATAAAAGAAGTTTAAAAACTAAAAATAAAACCTGCACCCTCTTCTCTTTTTTTAGGTAGTGATGTCGTCAGTGTGCTTGATTGGCTTCCTGTTTTTGAACGGTTTATAAAAAGCTCTTTTGTATTCAATAACACAGGGCTGAAGTGGCACCTCATTGATGTGGATAACTGGATGATGAATCCTGATGATGGACGACTCATCAACACTTTATTTCCTCTAACGACCCTATCAAAATCTGTGATAAAGAGCATAGTGCTGCATTTAGATAATAATAATAATAATAAAGAAAGAAAAAAAGAAATAATGTGACAGGTCTTCTACAAAGAGAACAGACATGTGCAGAGACTGGACTTAATAGCTGTGTTTTAAAGAAACTTCTACTTTAATGTTCCAGAATAAAAACAATCATTATTATGACATAAGTTTTAATCAATATTCAGTTAAAACCGACCTTGGTTAAAGACCAACAAAGATCAAAATTGCATTCCTCTGAAAGGAAAAGAAACAGATAGAAAAAAGACTTGGAAAGAAAAAAGTAAGAAAAAGAAACAGATAGAACAAAATATTTGAAAAGAAAAAAGTAAAAAAAAGAAACAGATAGAAAAAAGACTTGGAAAGAAACATGTAAGAAAAAGAAAAAGAAACAAATAGAAAAAAGTTTGGTTTGGAAAAAAGGTAAGAAAAAGTAAAAGATTAAAAAAAAGACTTTGAAAGGAAAAAGTAAGAAAAAAAACAGTTAGAAAGGAAGATTTGGAAAGAAAAAAGTAAGAAAAAGAAAAAGATAGAAAAAAAGACTGAAAAAAAGTTTTTAAAAAAAGGGAAAAGAAACAGATAGAAAGGAAAATTTGGAAAGAAAAAAGTAAGAAAAAGAAGCAGTTAGAAAGGAAGAACTGCTCTAAAAAGTAACAAAAGCAAAGAAAGAAAGCAAGAGAGAAACAAGCAAAGCAAGAATAATGAATAAAATAAATAACAGTTTAAACATAAGAACCTATTACGTTTAAACACACCATATAGGAAAATCGTGCTAACATGCTAACTGTGTAATGGAAATTAGTGTTCTATAACCTCAGTAAATGGGATAGAAGATGAAATACAGGATGTTTATGGTGTTTTTTAGGTTGTTGGCATGGTTTAAAAAATTATGTGTGTGTGTGTTGTGTGGATTTGTCCTAGTCCAGTAATGCAGCACTTTGTCCTTGGTGTGTGTTGAAAGCTTGGTGAAATGATAAGTTACTGGCACAGACTCCAGTGAACATCCATCAGCACACATTCATTCCCATTCACTCTGCACCGATGCTAAAAGCTAACAACGCACAGTCGGAACAACTTATAAGCTTCCATCGCTAAACACAGACTGTTTTCTAAAATAGTCTTAGCTATTATTATAAACTCTCTATAGGAATATCCTGTCATTTAATCACAGGTCGACAAAATCCACAGAAAAGCGCAAAGTTTGGTCTAAAATAAAAATCCCACACTGGAGCCAGTTCATGGAATTATAATAAAACGTGTCATGTTTAATAAACTTTCCCAGGAAAAATGTACTGTGAAATTTGACAGTGGAACCATGAAGTGACCATAAGTAATCAAAATCCATAGTAAAACTATGAAATAATTTATGGTTAGTTCATAATCAACCCAGCTTATAGTCGTACTAAGAGTTTTGGTAGTGGAACCATGAAGTGACCAAATAACTAGCAAAAATTCATAGTATAAGTGTGAACTTTTTAGTCAAACTGTGAAAAATCACATTAAAACTGTCAAGCAATTTACAGTTTTGCTATAAAATTTGACTGTACATTTTTTCTGAATGATATAGTGTTTTATAAGCAACAACTGCTAGCGTTATCAACACGATAGTTAGCATTAGCATATACGTAATAACAATACTGTTAGGGTGGCCTAGAGGCTAAAGGTAGAAGATTTATACCAAAAACTAATATATCTAAAAATCTGTAATGTTTGGTAAAGTATTTCTATATTTGGAGCACTTTAATATGACGCTGTGTTAAACTTTACTAGCGCTAACAATGTTAATACGGTCATATAAACGGAACTGTTATTACTTTACACATCTAAACATCGCTTTATGCTTTTAACAAGAAAAATCAGCAGTGATCGTGAATCAGTCAGTGTGTAGGGATGCGAGTACAACAGCAGGTGGCGCTATAATCCTGTGTTATTTTAGAAAGTGAGAAAGGCAGGGAGCATGAAAAGGGAAAGAACGAATTATGGAAGATAAAGAAAAAGACGTAAAGAAACAGAGAACTAAAGAAACGAGCTAAAAGAAATAGCAAAGGAGCAGAAAAAAGAAGTGGCAGGAAAAAAGGAAGAAAGAAACAGACAGACAGAAAGGAAGGAAGGAAGACAGAGAATAACTAGTTAGAAAGAAAAAATGACATGAATAAGAAAGAAAGAACGGAAGTGAAATAAAATATGGAAGAAAGAAGACAAGAATGGACAAATGAAAAATACATATCGAGAGAAGCAAGCAAGAAAGGAAGTGTGAAAGAAACAAGCTTAAAGAAAGAAATAATAATGAAGCATAAAGAAAGTAACACCTAGACAAAGAAACCGAAAGAAAGAAAGAAAAAAAGAAAAAAAGAAGTAAAAAATACACAAAGAAACAGAAAGGGAAAAAGTGAGCAGAGGAAAAGAAAGAGACAAATACTGAACGAAAGGACTGACATAAATAAGGTACGATATAAACAATGAACAGGAAACAGAAAACAAGAGAAAGTAGCAAAACAAAAGACAAACGTAGGAAAAAAGAAAATAAAAATAAGAATGAGTGAGAGAAAGAGAAAAGAGTTTTAATAATTGTTGCACGACGCAGCCCTCATCTATATAATAACAGTCATTATAATGGTAATGATACAGTAATAGCATTCCAGAGATGTGTGTGTGTGTGTGTGTGTGTGCGTAACACCACTGGTTTCAACATTACAGTAATTATTTTCCTTACAAACCATTACAGTATTGATTTATTAGCATTGTTGTTGTTGTGTGTGTGTGTGTGTGTGTGTGTGTGTGTGTGTAGTATCGACAAAATTGATCTCCTGATGGGACAAATTTATCCTGAACACAGACTATCATCTACAACCTGCTTCTGTTATATTTGGATGAACCTGAGGGAGAGGAGGCCAGATGAGTGATCACCGCTCACGACTCCCATAACCAGGAAAGTGTAAAAAAACAAAAAAGTGTGTTTTGTGTTCCAGAAAAGCAACAAATAATTTTCCCTTCACTGCTGTTTTTAATTTTTATTACACAATATTAGTACAAGATTGTTACAAATCAAAAGGAAAAACATTTCAGATACATAAAAATTTCAATTATGCGCCCCGGTACGCCGTCCTACGTTCCTACGTTAGCTTAATGCTATATACATGCTAGGTTAGCTTATTCATATATCTGTATTGATGCTAAAGTTCACATTAGTAGGCTTTTTAACAAGACGCTAGGTGACTGATTAGCAGTAATGACAAGGCAAAGCTAAGCTAAACATTACTTCAGAGTGGTCTGATCTAAATTTACCTGCTAGCTGGACATAAGCTGACTCCTTTAGGTACAAAGCAGCGAGGGGAAAATACGCAAAAGAAACGTAGGAGGGATTTTTAATAGAAACGAATGAAAAAAGCTGATTTTTATTAATAAAAATGCTAATCTAGAGTAAGGTTACGTGTTCTGTGTTTCATCGTAAAAACGTCATTTTGAAAATACGACAATTTTGGACGGACGAAAACGTTTCATAATTTGATAGTTATTTATGATAATAATACGCTGAGAAAAACATTATTTATGAATTGGTCTCTATTTATTATTGTTCTTAACAAACGAACACTAAAATAATACATAACGTCTACGCAAAACAAAAACGACCGATTTTCCGATCCGCCCGACCCGCAAATATTTAAATTCTAACATGAATTTTAAGTATTGGGTTCCAAGGGAGAAATCGGGCGGATTCAGAAGCGTGAATTTTATCGCTTTGTGTTTTTCTCGGCGTGAAATTTAGGTCTGTCCAAAGCAAAAACGTCTTTTTACAAAACGTTTCGTACAGGATTTCTTCGTTACGTATTTGAAGACGATGTGTTTACGTCATAAGTAATAACGTTAAATAACGTAAAATGACTTTCAATGACCATGAAACTGTTAATCGTATCCCTTCTGTGTCCCTTCCGTTTTGGATGGAACTCAGTGTTTTGAATTAATTAATTTTTTTTCCTTGGTCGTCGTTTGCGCAGCTAATGAGCGAATTTATTTTCACTGCTTTTCTCCAGAAATTATTTTCTCAATGAATTCGCAGAGTGGATACCACGAGTCTGCGCAGTAACTCCCCTTCACGCCTTCGTCCGCCATCATGGTTTCCTCCTCGTTTTTCTGCTTCTCCTTGTCTTTGATCATCTTCATGTGAGCCGAAGGTGGCGCCGTTCTGCACAGTCGGACCTTCAGCACTTTTCCTCCCTCGCAGACGTTCTCGCGCTTCTTTAGCTTCCCCAGAACCTCCTTCCAATACTGCGCCGACTTGTCGTTGTACGCCAGACATTCGTCTGGTTTCCCTGAAAACTGGCACTCGTAGGCGTCGGGTGCGTCAGGCCCCGCCCCTCCGGGAGAGGTGGTACAGCTCAGGTGAAGCAGCGTGTTGCTTTTGCTTTTCTGAGTCTCCCAGGTGCAGTGGTGACCGTTTTTCGTTCTCAGCTTTCCAGAGTTGGACGTCCTGTCCTCCTGCTTCTGCTTCTTCTTCGCCTCGGACGACTGAAGGAGGAAGAGGAGGAGGACGACGAAGAGCGAGATCGTGGGACGTCGCATGAGTGCGGAGGTACCGACCTTAAAAAAAGGTCAACCTGCAAAACAGTACGAAGCAATAAAAACATCACTTTGCCGAAACAACTTTATACTTTATAATTTCAGGAAGTTTTTCCTTTCCACTGTCACCATTTGGCTTGCTTATTAGGGACAATAGAATTTGTGACAATGTCTATTGTCAAAAGCGCTACGCAAATAAAACTGAATTGAATTTAATTAAAAAAACCCGATTTTTTTCTTGACTTGTCGCAAACCCAAATATCTTTAAATATTTTTATAATAAATTTCGAAATAACAAGCTGTATTTTTAAAATTTTATAACTATCAACGAGTACATTAAAGATGCTAAATATTGATTAAGTTATATTGATATTTATTGCACAAGAAATATTAACATTATTTCCCATAAAAAGAAATATGAGATTTAGTTAAACGATTTGTCTTAATGATCTTAATAAAATAAAATAAAATAAAAAATCTCTATTTATTATTGTTGATTTATTGGCTGTAATAAACACATTTTTTCGTATTATTACTATTTAAAATGACATGAACCAATTATTAACCGTCCATTAATAACAAATGCGATATAAAATAATTTTTTGTTGAGATTTAATCATGAATGTAAACTTTTGCTTAGCATTTATAACAGAGTTACGGCTTTGTCACTGCACCGCGAGGGTCACCTGAGGTCATTATACCAAAACAAATGCATTACTGTTGGACACGACTGGATACTTCTAAAACGATTTATTTAGAATTTTATATTTTATAGTTTTTATTGAATTTTAAAATAAGAATGTATATGCCAAACAGTGTAAAAAAAAGCACAAATATTGTAAGATTAAATTTCTTTTGATCTTTTCCTAGGCAGGACTACATCTCTAAACAAAGGCGATACGGCAAGCCCAAGTCCACACCAAACTCCTGCAAGTAGCTGCAGGTTGCAGGCCAATCGAAATATCTTTTCCTCCACCCTGTCCTATTTCCCATCGGTCGCTTCAGAATTCAAACGGAAGCTAAAAAGCACGTCGTAACCGGACAGTTACTCACCCAAAAGAAGAAGGTCTTAACTTCTGGAGCGTGAGCGCAAGATGTCGGAAGGCGTGAGGTGTGAAAGAGGTAGGAGGGAGAAATGAGGAAGGGGTCGAGTGGAAGAAAGAATGGGAGCGATGGAAGGGGGAGGGGAGTTTAGGGAGCATCAAAAGTGCACAAAGACCCCGTTTATTCTCTCCACTGGGGAACGAAAACTGGCCCCCTGCCTCCTTCTTTTTCTAAACAAGCCTTTGGGGTTCTGCTTAAAAAAAAAAAACCCAACAAGCCAATTCTAGTTTGAGTTTGATCCCAAAACAGTTTGGAGTCCAAGGGTGTAAAACAATAAAATGCATTTACATCTTTTTTTAGAACGCATTAAAATAAGACCTTAAGTACAAATACAATATGAACTTTGTTAAACTTTTTGCAGCAGCGTTTTTCACATCGTAACATAAAGATGCAGTGTGAGTGCTGGCTGTGAAAGTCCATACAGATGTTCCCTAATATTGTTCCCCAACATCAGACGAGACGAAAGATGTTTTAGTAACAAAGGGAGAAAGTGGAGGAACTAAAATCTGATACCTTGTGAAACATTAAGCATGGTGGAAACACATCAGCGTCAGTGCTAGAGATGTTAGGATCACCGAGAAACCAACTGAAGTTCAAACTGTACAGAGAACGGAGGTACATAATACATCCATCCATCCATCCATCCATCCATCCATCCATCCATCCATCCATCCATTCAACTCTGGGCACAAGGGCAGGAACAATCCATTGTAGGGCACACACACACACACACACACACACACACACACACACACACACACACACACATAGACACTGACGCAGACACACACACAGACACACACACAGA
>JAUZSU010194267.1:0-11937 GCA_034780255.1 Parotocinclus maculicauda | reverse complement strand
ACAGTAGTTCTTGTTTGTACGTTCGCTATACGTGTAAATCGCACAATAATGGTTTAATAAACATTTAATATGTTACAAAGCACGTCCCGTCTTGTAACATAGGGCATGTTCGTTTAATCGGACCAGTTGGTTAGGACCAAAACGCTTGCGTCCCGATGTGGTCTGATTAACTGGATTCGACTGTATATATACACACATACTGCATACACTGCTCACAAAGATCAGGGTATATTTCATTTTTAAATAATTTTTAAATTTTTGTGAGCAGTATATAAAGAACAAACAGCTGTATTATCAAATATTTATACATTTTTTTATTTTTGCATTTCTAAGTAATTAAGCATGGATTATTTGTATTTAACCAGACACGTAATGAAAAAACAAAGCCAAATGGGATAATTTTGCTTTAGTGTGTTTTGAAAACAAGAAGAAATAAGAACAAGAGCTGATTTTAATGTTTCAATTTTTCTCTTCAGGATAGAAAATCAAATACATAGAAGGTAAATGGACCCTAAAGTTATTTCCTTAGGGCTTAATGATTAGCCAGTAAAACAGAAAACACAGAACAACAAGTAAAAATGCCATTCTGTATTCTATAGTCCATTAGCTATGCTAGTTATATTAATGATCTCACTCTAATAAAAATAGATGAAAAAAATTTAATGCCTAACTTGGTAGCTCATATTGCTGTTATGTTGCCACTATTTTAGCCATCTATGCTACAAGAGATATAAAAGAAAAAAACTTAGATAGGTCTGTTTAGGTATCTTTCCAGTTGATGCACTGATGTTTATAAAAGGTCTAAAGATTAGGGGTTTTCTTATAATACATAGCTGTCCAGAAGGTCCAGGGTTCATATCCCACATCTGGGTCCATGAGACGATTTGGAAAAATTGGAAAAAGGTACCAGGTGTAAGATGCTCTGAATAAAGACATCTGGTAAATAAAATAAATGTACATTTCTGTAGTTGTGAACACATTGAACCGTGCAATGTTTCCTGATTTACTTGTAGATGGGGTATAACAAAAACAACATAATTCCCATAACAACTACCTTGTAAAAGACTCACAGCAATCAGTGTTTGCTGGTCTAAATGATAAATAAATTGGAAATCTTGCATCGTTTTGTTCAGAAGACTCTGTGCTAGAGTATAGCATTGCTAACCCCCTGCTAACCACATACGCTTTCTGAAAGCAATTCCGGCTCAAATAATATTTGTACTCATAAACAGAATAGTTAAAAATCCCTGAAGATGGTATGTTTAGTGGGTATTGAATGCTTGAAATCAATAGCGCAGAAGAAATCAAGTGGCTGTTTAGCTCTTGTGTCAGTACGGATTTGCAGCAAGTTAAATTAATGAGGTGGGCTTGTATCGGCTTGCAAACGCCTCTGCATGAAAAAATCAATTATGATATACACATTCAGGATAATTTATGATCCAGACCTTGTCAGGTGTATTGATGTCTATATAAGTGTTTATGCACGCGTTAACATTGCCTGGAATTGTATCACATTAGTGATGGATTATTATTTACCAAATAAATGCTGTTGTCCTCTTTTTGGACCTTTTGTTTTCCTTTACATGTGTCATTTGGACCATGTTCGGGGTTTCACGTTGTGCTTTATTTATGTCCAATGTTGATATTTTTAGTATTTGTGGTTGAAAATGCAATATTAACAAGAAATATGAAAAGGTTTTGACCGGGAGGTGGTGAAAAGCTATCATTTTAGTCATTAAATTGTGAGAATGCTGCACAATAGGCCATGTGTAGGGGAGGAAAGTCCAGAAGATAGATCATCTTCCTGCCACTATAATGACATCTTCTAACGACCATTCAAGGCTCCCACAAAGATAGTGGATGGATACCGAGAGCATAGTGTGATCCTCCATGCAGACTTATTCTATCATAAAGTTTTCTACTTACCCAGTAAAAGATGCAGTCAGAGGTCATGCATGGAAACATCCCCTGATTTATGGGAGAGGGATTAAGGCCGTGGTGAACTGGAGTAGCAATATCACAAAACAAGGCTGTATAAGGTTTGGTCTCCCCAAATAATTTGTTATCACTTTTTCTACTTGTTAGTTTAAATAACAAAGGTCATATGCAATATATTCATTTAGCAGTGCTGCTGGAGTTAAGCACTGTTCACTCACTATCCACTTTATTAAAGTATTGCACCTTATTGCTCTAATTGAACTCAATCAAATTAAAAATGATTTGCGACACGACTTTGCTTTTACCTTTGTGACTTGGACTTGGACTCCAGAACCTCCACAAACCCATATTATAATGTAACAATTTATTCCCAAGTGCATGGAGCTAAATTAGGGTCAGAAGGTTTGTTCATCAAGACTTAACTTCAACATTGTATTAAAAATAAATTAAATTTTCAATTTAAGCATATTTTGTTTCCTTCAAATCTGGATTTTTAAAAAATAAACCATTCATTTTCATTTTTACTTTCATGTATACTATATTTTATATTTAAAGTCTTAATTGTTTTTCAGTGTCAGACTTTTGACCCTGTTCTAGCGTGGGAGGCAGGACATCAGCTGAGAGAGGCGTGGAATAATGATGACAAATATCATAACTTTGAAGGCGAAGGACCCCTCAACATTACCTGCCATAAATCTATTACATTTACATTTATATTATTTATTAGACGCCTTTATCCAGAGTGACTTACAATTAATACAGTCTTACAATCCAAGCAATTGTGGGTTAAGGACCTTCCTCAGGGACTCAACTGTGGCAGAGGTGGGACTTGAACCCTGGACCTTCTGCTCCACATTTTAGTACCTTAAGCACTAGGCCACCACAGTCCATTATTTAGCAAGTTGATGTTATACATCTAATGTGAATTGAGCTCTCTTCCAGAATACTATAGTGTTTAAAATACATTGTACAAGTTAAGGACTTGGGTTGAGACCTACCCGTCTTGACTTTGGGACTTACATTGCATTTACATTTACACTGATGTCATTTATCAGACGCCTTTATCCAGAGCGACTTACATTAATCAGTCTTACAATCCAAGCAATGGTGGGTTAAGGGTCTTGCTCAGGGACTCAACTGTGGCAGCTTTGAGATCCTGGACCTTCTGATCTATAGTCCAGTACCTTAACCACTAGACCACCACAGTCCCAAGGACTGCGGACTCCTCGGTCGGATTCGAGCCGAGGTTTTTGAACCTGCTCCGGCGAGCAGGGCGGACGCCTTGCCTGTTGAGCCATCAGTGCCATCAGAAATGGGGCTTGTCTGAGATTTGAACCTTCGACCTCATACACCCAAAAGCGAGAATTATACCCCTAGATCAACAAGCCACAAGGGACATGACACAGGATTTGTTTGTATCATCTTGGAACTTGTCTGTCTTAACTTGGGACATGATTCTGAGCTTGAGACTTACTGTTTACTTTTAACTTGGTAACTAGTTCCCACCTCTAGTGCATTTACAAAGACACATTTGGTCATGTCTGATGGAGTGGAAGCACGACAGAGGGGTTTATCCCCTTTAATTTAAAAAAAGCATCCCATATTCAATAATGTGATGAAATGATGGCTCGTACAACTACATGCTTTTACGGCTCCAGATGAGATAAGATTCCCTATCCAGGATAAGCAGGGCAAAATGGTGAAACAATAATAATAATAACAATAATAATAATAATAATAATAATAATAATAATAATAAACAAAACAGACTTGTGTTGTTTCTTGCTGTTTTATATGACTTGTGCTAGATTTGCATCCTAGATTCATGCTAACAACACTTCGGTTTTCAGGAAGAAGCAGTCATAAATGTAGGCATGTCATTTGTGTGGTAACTAAAACTGCACAACAGTCAGTCGGTACAATTTAATGTAATATGCTAAGCTTTTGCTCCCCATGGGTGCCACAAAGAGGCTGCTGGTTTGGAGGATAATTCACTTGCACCATATCTCTGCGAGACAGCAGTGATTCAGGCTAATGCCACTACAGATACATGACTTCACTCATTCTCAATAATCTCCTTCAAATGTGCTATCATCATGTGGGAAGCCTGAGCCTCTCCATCAGCTCCTACAGGAAGATTGCTGCCAGGAAGCCTCACTTTCTGCGTAACAGCTTTTAGAGACCACATTTCAGAAATGCTCCTGACATCTCAGAGCTCACGAAGTGGCAATTTTTCTTACGGTTGAAAAAAAGCATGGACAAACAAGAACAACGTTCAGATAAAACCTTATACACTCACCGGTCACTTTATTAGATACACCTAGCTGTCAGACCAACTCAGCATTTAGCAGATTCCCTTATCCAACGCGACTTATGTTAGTACAAAACAAGCAATAGTCTGAACACATTCCAACCAGAACCTGCTAGGATCTGATGTAGTTCAAATCAAGACATAAGCGAAGGGTTTTTTACTTAATTTTCAATGGCATAGATTCAACAAGGTACTGGAAACATTCCTCAAAGATTTTGATCCATATTTACGTTCACATGTTCGGCATCCCAAGCTGTTCTGTTGGATTGAGTTCTGGTGACTGACTAGGCCCTGATTGTCCAATTCTTTTATTCTCTAATTTTGGACAAGCCTTAGTTGCCTATGTTTAGGTGTCAGGAGTGGCTCCTGGTGTGGTCTTCTGCTGCTTTAGCCCATCTGCTTCAAGGTTCAGTTGTACATTCAGAGATACCATACCTTGGTTGTGACGAGTGGTTATTTAAGTTAATGTTGCCCTTCTATCAGCTCAACCAGTCTGGTCATTCTTTTCTAATGGTATCAACAAGGCATTTTCACCCAGAGAACTGCAGCTTACTGGATAAATCATAGACATGGCTGTGGGTAAAAATCCCAGCAGATCAAAAGGTTCTGAAATACTGAGACCAGCCCATCTAGCACCAACAACCACACCACGTTCAAAGTCAATGAAATCACCTTTTTTCCAAATGCTGGTGCTCGATTTGAACTTCAGCAGCCAATCTCGAGCATGTCTACACGCCTACATGCATTGTGTTGCTGCCATGTAATTGGCTTATTATATATTTAGTCCACTTTGCCATTTTAAGTGAAATCTTCTTTGCCAATTATGACGGATATTCTAAAACATCCAGCTTATATGCGTTCACTGTCAAAGACTGGATATGCCTGGCTGAACCTTTGGCTATCAGTGGCTATTTTCAGCTGACCTTCGAATCCAGACGGTCCAAAATCATATCATCCTTGCAACATCTTGACATTTTTAAAATAACACAAATGAGCTACCCCATGAATTCTAGAATTGCTCTGCTTCCTGACATGTAGGCTTTTCTCGTTTTCTCAGGCATCTGCTTAACCTTCACTCGTCCTCCTTTTCTTCAGGATGCCATTCTTTCCTTCACCAACACAACCACCTTTCCGCCATTTTCTGCATTTATTTTTAGCTTTCGACCCATTTTGTTACTGCTTTTGCAAATCATTATTGTGGACTATTGGATTATTTCTCAATTTGGACTCTGCAGTCAATAATAATTTCACGGCTAATGAGCATAGACTGCGTTCACCATCTGCCTGTCAACCACCGGAATAACCACCTGACACCCACACAACTCTCACCAAACAAATCTCAATAATTGCACCACTGGTCTGTTAATGTGCCAACCACATACCCAGACCCCACTCTGAGGAGCACTGATACTCTGGAATCCACCCCGGTGATGTCAAGGTAACCTGATAAACACAGACTGGAAGTTATACAGACTTGTGAGAGTTTCAGGACCCTGCCACTGGAATCTAACTGACATCATGCACCCACCAGCTTTCCAGCACCGGTGAACCAAAATACAACACTGTAACCGACAAGTCACTCTTAGCCAGAGGCAAGGATCACAGCCAACTGCCTCAGTAGGTAGGTAGAACAATGGTTTCTAATGTTGACTCTCCCTGGTCCAGTATTGAGTTGCTGGCATCTTTGAAAGTTCAGGTTGTTGTCCTGTGTACAGTTTCTGGTCTCAGTGGATTACCTCAATATTGCCTGGGACAGATTCCTGAGTCTTAGTGTTTCTTGATGTGGGGCTAAAACATCACATATGTACATCTGAGTAATTTGCACTTGCTTTCGATGATGTCAGAATAATAAAATGTAATAGGGGATTTTCTAATTTACTCTCTTGGCTTGTTTTCTTTGCTTGTGTTGGGCAGGGCTTTGCCTCTCTACCTCTCTACACTAATAAAGTCTTGATCTTGTTTCTCACGTCTCCTATCCTTTGTGGCTCATAGCAAGAACATACTGGGCTCGATCCCAGGGTAGAGCGGCCTGGGTCCTCTTTATGTAAAGTCTGCACATGTTCCCCATATCTGCGTGGACTTTCTATAGTCTACATGTATAGTGTACAATAATCAGGCACATTATTAAGAATACAAAGAGTTAAATCTTCATTTTTATTTCCTTTTGAACCAACAACTATCATTTTAAAATTAAACCAGACACCGGGTGAGTGTAAAACCCAGAGCAATGGCACATCTGTCCTCCATTAAAGCTTCCATGTTCCCTCCAAGGCTTTTAATTGATTTGACTGTGGAGTGTTTGCTGCCCATGATAAATCAGCATGAAATGAAGCTAGTAAAGTACAAATGACTAAAGATTTTGAACCTAAAGCTGTTTGGCCACACACACACACACACACACACACACACACACACACACACACACACAAAACACACTCTTATACACATATATACATGCATGCTGTATGTTGGTTTATGTCCTTTCTTATAGCTCTTTAAGTTGTAACATACGTTCTTGTATGTCAGCTAAATGCTAAATGTAGCCTGAGAGTAGTGTAGATCTTCTACAGACGTGTATATCTATATATACAATGGTCAAAATAAGTATTCAATACACTGCCAGTTGTCCAACCTACAGAGAAATGAGAGGTCAGTGATTTTTATCTTGGGTACACTTCAACTGTAAGAGACAAAATCTAAAAGAAAATCCAGAAAATTACATTGTTTGATGTATAATTAATTTGCATTTTATTGCATAAAATAAGTATCACCTACTGTCACGAACGGTGATGGAGTCGGAGGCAAACGCGACGTGCGGGAAAACCAGGTTTATTGTAACAGAGTAAACTGAACGTAAAACAGAACTCAAACATAACGAACAACAGGTGAGAAGGATCGGATGACGGAAAAGAACAATGGAAGATCCTTCCTCACCTGTGATGAAAATAAAACAAAGTACAAATCATAACGTGTGACCGAGAAAAGCTTCGCACCGCATGAACGCATCCTCGCTGACCCAGGAAAGGTGCGCACAATCACGGCGCGCCTGCGCAGTCAGGCGTGACACCTACCAACCATCAACAATCCTGACTCTCACAAATCTGTTTGTTTTTCTTTAAGAAGCTCTCCTATTCTGCACTCATTACCTGTATTAATTACACCTGTTTGATCTGGTTACCTGTATAAAAAACACCTGTCCACAAACTCAATTAATCACACTCCAAGCTCTCCACCATGCCCAAAACCAAAGGGCTGTCTACGGACACCAGAGACAAAATTGTAGACCTGCACAAGGCTGGGATGGGCTACAGGACAAAAGGTAAGTAGCTTTTAGTAACACACTATTTCATCATGGGTATCCAGGTTTCCAGATATTCAGACCCGTTTGAATTTCACCAATGACCGTTTGGATGATCCAGAAGAGGCTTGGGAGAAGGTCATGTGGTAAGATAAAACCAAAATAGAATTTTGATATGAACTCCACTCGCTGTGTTTGGAGAAACAAGAAGGCTGAGTACAACTCCAAAAACACAGTCCCAACCGTGAGGCATGTGGTAGGAAATATCAGACTTTGGTGGTGCTTTTTTGCAAAGGGGACAGGAAGAACTGTATTAAAGGGAGAATGGATGGGGTCATGTATTGCAAGATTTTGGCCAACAACTCCCTTCCCTCAGTAAGAGCACTGAAGATGGGACATGTCTGGGTCTTCCAGTATGACAATGACGCAAAACACACAGCCAGGGCAACTAAGGAGTGGCTTTGTAAAAAGCATTTCAAGGTCCTGGAGTGGCCTAGCCAGTCTCCAGACCTGAACCCAGAAGGAGCTAAAACTTAATGTTGCCCTGTGATAGTCCTGAGAGATCTGGAGAAGATGTACAGTCCTGAGAGATCTGGAGAAGATGTGTGGATCAAAATCCCTGCTGCAGTGTGTGCAAACTTGGTCAAGAACTACAGGAAACATGTAACCTCTGTAAAAGTTATGTTTTTCTATTGTATCAAATACTTATTTATGCAATAAAATACAATGTAATTATTTAAAATTTACACAATGTGTTTCTGGATTTTGTTTAAGATTCTCTCACAGTTAAAGTGTACCTACAATAAAAATTACAGACATCTCCATTCTTTGTAGGTGGGAAAACTTGAAAATTTGGCAGTGTATCAGATGCTTATTTTCCTCACTGTGTGTATATAAATATATATGCCTTGATTTAATTATAGTATGGGGTAGAGGACCAGTAATCCATGAAGTCTAAATGTACAGAGTGACAAATCATGTCAAGATAAATAGATTCAGATTCAGATTCACATTTCAAACCACCATTTAATTATATTAACTAATGAAGACTGAAGACTGCTGTATGAAGCAAACCAGGACAACCTTAATGAAAAAATGAATGTTAAATGAAATGAATTGATATATCATTAGATGGATGATTAAATGACAGATGAGGTAATAAATGAACAGAAATGGATAAATTAACTTCCATTAATATAGCGTCAGAGCTTCTTGTACAAAATTAGAATGTGTCTGCTTCACACAATTCACTTATTTTACTACACATAACTATACATACAGTGCTGGCCAAAAGTCATAGACTGCTGTCTGTTTGGATCTTTATGGAGATGGATTCATACTGCATAAGAGCCAAAGCTTTGCAACAACGACTGGAAACCCCATCAAGCATTTACCCTACCATTTAAAGACAGAGAAAACCAAACATTCAATAACAAAGATGATGTTTGTAAAGTTGTGAACTCATGCTGAGATAACATTTATGATCACATTTTCACATAAACATATGGACTCCATGCCAGCTTGAGTGCACTTTGTTATGACATTAAAATGGGGAACATGCATTTTCGTTGCACTTAAAGGACCAATAGCACATTAGACAAGTGGTCATAAAGGTTTGGCTTATCAGTGCTTTACTGATGTTTGAAAGTTGGTGAATCCTTTAAAATGTCTCGTATTCTCAAAAACACGACCTAAAACAATCCTAAAGGACAGAAACCAAAAACCCAATTAAACAAATCATAGAACAACATACATGGGCACTTATTTATTGAGGAAAACAATCCAGTGTCAGTAGCAAAAGTATGCGAATCTTTAGAACTAGCAGCAAATTTGAGTTGAATTGTAAAATTAAAGTCAGGTTTTTTATAATCAATGAAACAACAACCAGGTATGAGAGAGAACGCCCTGATGTATTTAAAGAACAGGGATCTATTAAAGCCTAATGTTCTCAACGTGTTTGTAGAAAGTGTATCATAGCACAAACACCTCTTCGGGGTAAAAAAATTTAACAAAACCTCTAATTTAGTTAAACAGTTGGACAGATTGTGTACATGGCATTTAATAGTCCGTTCACAAGCCCACCATCAGGAGAACACTGGTAAAACACTTGGTAAAAATCCCATGTACAAGCCAGAAACTTTTATATGAAAAATAATTGTGTGAGCAGATGATAATTATGTGCATTACGTATAGAGAAAGAAAATACTTTACTGTGAAACATGGTAAGGTTCAGGTATCTTTGCTCAGTCCATTGTATCACTGCATCTCAGTCACCAATGACAGAACTATGAATTGTGAATTTTAAAAAAAGATTTAATATTCAGAAAAATTGTGAGGTGTTTGTCTTTGACCTGAATCCCAAAAGAATGTGGGTCACATAAACATGACAATGACCTCCAGTTGCTCAATAAGAGTAACGGTAATGTTTTGGACTGGCCAAGTCCTGACCTTAGTCCAGTAGAAGCTGTATATTTTGGAACATGTGAAGAAACCCATTAATATCACACAGTTGAAGTTGTTCAGTTTTAAAGAATAGTATTTTCTGAAATAAATAAATGACCAGGTATAAACTGTTTGTCTCATTTGTTTATTCACTTTTAGTGAATTCCAGAATAGGGAACATCCAGTAGTGCAGGGGGTAGTCGAGCAGGCTCCATATGGGAGCATATACCCACTGTATGTAAGAAAATTTTATCTAACGCTAGGTTATTTTCTCATTCATCCCACTATTTTCATCACTTAGCTGTAAAAATGGCATACTGAGAACGTTCGTACTGGATCAGAGCAGCATGTAGCATTGTATTGTTATACACCTACTGAAGTAGTTCAACGATTTATTGCTGAGCATAGGACGTTGCTGGCATTGCTGATATCCAAACATGTCTGTGCTTATTTTTCTATATTAGCAGTGAAGTGCAGATAATAAATACAGCTCCTGTTTAAAAAAACCTGCTTATCAGTCCCGATGTGCTCCATAATGGCAGGATAGAGTCCCAGTCGTGCCACGGGCTGCAGCTGGCTGAGTTCTTATTAGAGGTGATGGATGGCAAGTCTTTGGCTCATTCTTTCTCATTTTAGCTCTCTCTCACTCTGTCTCTCTCTTTATTATCATCTCCAGTAGAAATGACCAGATGTGTTTTCTGTGTCGGTGACTGTGTATGGCAGTGTAATGAGGTCATAAGAAAATAGTACAACAGCTGGGATTTCACTCTCACCTATGCTAAGTGTGAGTGTGTTTCCACCCTGGGTGAGATTACACCATCGCTGACCCTTTCATACACTGTCAGGCATGGGAAAAGTGTGTTCTAGCTTTCTCTCTGACACTACATGCTACCTGTGAGGGCTGTTAATGGGAAATCCAGTCCAGACATGCTTTCATCTCAGTGGAGACTGGCAGTTCAGTTCCAACCACTGGAATTCATGCTGTCTGCTAAATTAGGAAGAACTTTAGAAACTAGAAAAGAAAGTTCATAATGGGTTCTTGTCAACCCCCCCAACCTGTACTGCACCTTGGGTTTTCTGGAAGTAAAACACCCTCCATCTCCGCTTTTGTTTCATTCAGTTGTTATTTATGAGGAAGTTGTTTTTTTTATTGTTTTCAAAATGGGACATTGTGGCTTAGCGACAATGTACCGGAATATGGACCAGAAGGCAGGGTTTAAATCCCAGCTGCCACTGTTGGGTCCCTGAGTAAAGCACGTACCCCAAATTTGCTTGGATTGTAAGATTGTAGAAATTGTAAGTTGCTCTGGTTAAGTGTATCTGCTAAATGCTGTAAATGGAAATGTAAGTAAATATTACCCAAACTGCACATAACATGCATATAGAAATAATAGAAAACATATTAGATAGTGTGGTATGACCAGGTCCTTCTAACCCTTCAGAGAAGGGCTAACAAACAGGTGTATGCCAAATAGTATATTAATATTTATTTAATAAATAAACTAAAATTAATCTAATTCAAAACGCTACTCTGCATTTTCTTGGTTGCTGTAGGACACATATCTGACTGAGAGTGCTACTGACCAATCAGAACTGCTCATTAGAATGATCTCTGTCTACATGTTTATGTGACACTTCTGATAATAATTTAAATTGTCTGTCAATGTTTGCGTATTAACAAACAAACTGATAGCTGACTGACAGCGTAGTAATAAATAAACTGATTTTTGAGGTTCTCTACGAGGGTTTGACCATGGTGACCTGGATCCTTCAGGCACATTTAAGGAAGGTGCTACGTATTCTTCATTATTAAATAGACATCACTGTCTAATGCTAATGTACATAGGTATCATTAAATGGTGAAAGAATCTTCATAATTCAGCAGTGTCAGCCAAGTCTACTCACAAAGCAATGGACCATTTTCTGGAAAGTAACATAGGATGGACTT
>JAUZSU010194256.1:0-11937 GCA_034780255.1 Parotocinclus maculicauda | reverse complement strand
TTATATAATGCGAAAGCGCTGTGATAATTCTTCTGAAGGACTTTTGGTCTGGCTGTAGACCTAAAATGGGGTTGCCAAATGGAGTTACAAAGTGACGTAACTTTGGCGTTGTACACTTGGGAAATCGTGCGCGGAAAATTGTCTGCACATGTGCTGTTCTGTTTGAGTTTCCTTTATCTCTCATTCCCTGGCACATGCACACACAGCCGTGGACTCTGAACCAGCCAAAGTTCATCATGTCTTAATAGTCAGCAATGAGCAAGATTTCAGGTCAGAACGACTGAATTAGACGTTTATTTTAATCCCGACCTTTAGCTTCCAGTTCCTTTTTGACCCCTGGTCCCTGTAGAATGCCAAGAACCTACTCGATGACCTCCAACCTTTAGACTGTAAAGACTAGGATGAGTGACCTTTACAGGAGAGTGAGCGATGGGGTTTAATTTAGATTTGGTTTCGCCCAAGATAGTCTTACGGATGCCACTGGATTCCTGCGGCACAGTGCATTGAGGTCATTGGGGAGACCAGTGGCTAATCGCCAGACTGCGTGATTTGATTATGGGTCTGTGGTGACCTAGCGGTTAAGGTACTGAACTATGGATCAGAAGGTCCATGGTTCAAATCCCACCTCTGCCAAGCTGCCATAGTTGGATCCTTAAGCAAGGCCCTTATCCCTCGATTGTTTGAGTCGCTCTGGATAAGGGTGTCTGTTAAATTCTGTCAATGTAATAGCCATTACACTGCTCCTGGGCTCTGATGTTACTAAAGAAGTAGGTAAATGTTCTACCATTATTTAATTCTCTTAAATATTTCTTCTCTCAGCTCCAATGTTTTCCTATGCTGACTTGAATTTTGTAAAAAGCTCTAAATGTCAGTGTAAAATCAGTTTCAGTGATCAATGATCAGTGATTAATAGTGCACATGGACCCACTGTATCCATGGGCAATTGGATCCAGGACGTCCACAGATACAAAACCATTTGGCTACATTTTGGTGGTCCACATCACATTTTTTCACGTTTATAGAGGCCAATGTTTTTCCGCCAAGCTTATATTTAAACCAATTTGTCACTTTACTTCAGATCTAATGGATCATTTTATGAAAAAGGGGTGAAGTCTGGAAGAAACCGAAGCTAAAATGGCTGGTAGATTGACTCTACAACTTAGAGGGTCAAAACCTAGAACAATTCCTGAAACATTATCATGATGATTTATGTGAACAAAAGCAGACTCTTTAGCCTATAAGACTCGCTCTTAAACTTTAGTGAAGTGAGTAGAGAAAAGATCGAATCAATAAGAAAAGAAGAATGAGAAAAATGTAGCTATTGAATTTTTTTAAATCTTAAATAATTGACATTCGTGTAGGAATCGTTCTACAGAAGATTCAGAGAACACTTAAGATGAGAATAGGGAGCAACTGAGAACCAGACTCAAGTGTTTGACAAATCCGTCATAGGTTTTAGATCACGCTGTGTCACGCTGGAATGGCTGTGGATGTGGCATTGGGACTTTCAGTAGGGACTGAATCCTATGGGTAAATGGAACCAGTTCATTTCCCTGGTTTTGAGTCTCAGTGCCTTCATTGTAGAAATATTTACTAAACTGATATTAAGAGCTTAGCACTGTAACTTAACCTTTTCTTCACCCTTAGTTACATATTAAACAATTTTACTTAACTGGGCAAGCTTAGTCTTAGTAAAATATTTTCAAACTTTTTTTGTTCCAACCAATTGATAACACAACCCAACATGTTGTTCCCATGCCCCGCCCATTTTGTATGATGAAAAAACTTGAGATGTTGTGCGTGCAGCGAGAGACACAGGCTACCGCTCCACTTACTGAGTCTTCTGTCCTTCAGACAGGCCTTATATGGGCTGACTGAATCTTCTACAAGACTGCCTCTGAAACACACACACAGACACACACACACTCTGTGTTTCTCACTAGCGTGCACTACTTTAGCTTTGTGTGGGAATTAAAACCCTAATTCTGATTAAATTGGGATGTTGTATAAAACATAAATTTTGTAAATCCTTTCCAACCTATTATTCAATTAATTGCACTACAACGACAATATATTTCATGTTCAAACTGATAAACTTTATTGTTTTTTGCAAATATTAATAATATGCCTGCAACATGTTCCAAAGAAGTTGGGACGGGGGCGTGTTTACCACTGTGTTACATCACCCTTCTTTTTTACAACACTTAATAAGCATTTGAGAACTGAGGACACTAATTGTTGAAGCTTTGTAGCTGGAATTCTTTCCCATTCTGGCTTGATGTACAACTTCTGTTGCTCAACAGTCCGGGGTCTCTGTTGTCGTATTTTGCACTTCATAATGCACCACATATTTTCAATGGGAGACAGGTTTGGACTGCAGGCAGGCACGCCCTCTTTTACTACGAAGCTACGTCCTTGTAATACATGTACAATGTGGCTTGACATTGTCCTGCTGAGATAAACAGGGTCGTCCCTAAAAAGGACATTGCTTGGACGGTAGCACATGTTGCTCCAAAACCTGTATGTACCTTTCAGCATTAATGGTGCCTTGGGCACTATGCCATGGGCACTAACACACCCCCACACCATCAGAGATACTGGCTTTTGAATTTTGTTTTGATACCAATCCGGACAGTCTTTCTCCTCTTTGGCCCGGAGGACACAACGTCCATAATTACCAAATACAATTTGAAATGTGGACTCGTCAGACCACAGGACACTTTTCCACTTTGTGTCAGTCCATCTCAGATGAGCTCGGGTCTAGAAAAGCCGGTGGTGTTTCTGGGTGTTGTTGATATATGGCTTTCACTTTGGTGAAGGTAGAGTTTTAACTTGCACTTGTGGATGGAGAGATGACCTGTGTTCACTGATAATGGTTTTCTGAAGTGTTCCTGATCCCATGTGGTAATATCCATTACAGAATGATGTCGATTGTTAATGCAGTGCTACCTGAGGGATCAAAGGTCACTGGCATTCGATGTTGGTTTTCGGACTTGTCGCTTACTTGCAGAGATTTTGCCAGATTCTCTAAATCTTTTGATGATATTATGGACTGAAACCTTAATTCTTTGCAATTGCACGATGAGAAACATTGTCCTTAAACTGTTGGACTTTTTGCTCACAAAGTGAAAAACCTCATCCCATCCTTGCTTGTGAACGACTGAACTTTTCGGGGATGCTACCTCTTTACCCAATCATGACACTCAACTGTGGAATATTCCAAACAGGTGTTTTCTGAGCATTCCTCAACTTTCTTCTGTCTTCTGTTGCCTCTGTCCCAACTTTTTTGGAACTTGTTGCAGGCATCAAATTTAAAATGACTGAATATTTGCTAAAAAAACAATAAAGTTTATCCATTTAAACATGAAATATCATGTCTTTGTAGTGTATTCAATTGAATATAGGTTGAAAAGAATTAGCAAATCATGGTATTCGTAACATACCAACTTAATTGGAATTGGGGTTGTAGCTTTTTTGCCCTGACATCTGTCCTAGGGTGATTAGAGTAAAGAGATCATTTGTTAAATATAGTAAATCGCAAAATACAAAATGGTAAAGTATTAAACCAATATTGTCTTGGAAAGTAACAACTTTTTTGAATTAAAAAGAAGATTTTGGTTTAGTGAGTTAAATGGCAGGTGGCAAAAACAAAGGTCAGAAATAAATAAATAAATATTAAATAATTCATTCATTTGAGATGAAAGAATACAATTTTATAGGACATTTGCATTAACAATTGTAAACTACATAAAAAAATTGAAATGAGCACAGCTGAGCGGTTTGTGAGCGATAGCTTTAGCTTTTGCTCTGGTGTTTATATGTGACCAGATGGACGAGGCTCAACGGTCACCAAAAGCAGGAACGCGGAAGAAACATGAGCGATAAATTTAAATGAATCTGAGAAACATTAATCTGTAACTGACTTCAGGTTCTGGGTGAACTTCATTTACAACTAGTCTCACAAAAGTGGAAATATTTTTTTGGTTTGGCTCCATTGCTAATCGGATTTATAGAAAGACAGTGTCCAAAAAGCCTTACATATCATTTTGAAGGCTCTGGAGTGCGATTAATCAGTTACTTAAGTCATTTAATGATACAAATGGATCAAATGGACATTGTGAGCCAAATTCTGATTAAGTTTGAGAGAAATTGAATCATCACCATCATTTGCTTCCAAAAGTTACACTGCCTTAGTGTGATGAAGATGACAATATAAAAATACTTAATAATCATTATATAATTAAGGTTATATTTGACCAAATCTTTTATGAAATATTATATTATCTAATTATTGTAATCTATTATGGATCCTTATAATTCTTATATATGATGTAGAATAAAAGTGAATTTACAAAATAATTCCATTGGAATTCCAGATGAATTTCTGGTCTCGGTCTCGTCCCGACTACTAAAGGTCTTGGTCTTGGACTTGGACTCAGTGTCCCGGTATTGGTCTTGACTACAGCCCTAATCATGTGAACTGTTTACAGATTAATAATGTTTGTCATCAACACATTTAATAATACATGAAATGAATGACTGTGTTATTTACAGGAATGTCACTTAACAGACTGCAGAGTTAAGAAAGTTTAATGTATTGTTCTGAATAACACCTTTGTTTTGGAGGGGGTAGCTGTGGGGTGGGTGAGGAAATGAGTGATGGAGTTACTTGCGTGTTCTTGGGATGGAAATGGGCTGCACCGAGAGCATCTCACTCTGTTTGAAATCTGCACGTAGTGATAGCTCATGAATAAATAATCCCAATACGGCATCTCATGCAAATCCATGCAAATTGAGGCTGCGGGCCATACAATTTGTCCCTTGTTTGTGCGTCTGTGTGTGTGTGTGTGTATGTACGTGCACCCGTGTGCTCAAATGCAAGCTTTTCAATATGCAACAAAGGCTGAATAAAGTTTTAATAGCTGGTTGAAGTTGATGACTTTGCATTTAGGGGCATTGGCTCGCCTCACCATATCAAATTTAGTCATTTCCTCCAGTCATTGTTAAATAAGTAGTGTAACTAAAGTACCATTGTTGTGTTGTGTGTGTGTGTGTGTATATGTGTGAAAGATGAAATAGAGGCTAGAATACAGAGGTCCAAAACCCCAGACCACCCGATTAGAGTCCACAGACGTCTACTTTAGTCCCATATCGATCCTCTTATATGGCTCTTTGGTTATGGAACGCTTGTTATGCAAACACAGTCAAGCTTTTACACTTCAGTTTGTCACTGTATGACAAAGACGGTGATGTAAAATAATGTAGCCAGTAGTGTTGTAGTCAAGACGAGTCAAGACCAAGATCTGAATACATTACGTCCGAGTTACAACCAAGACTTTTAGGAGTCAGACTGAGACAGAGATCACACAGGGACGAATGGAAACTATTTATTTTATGCAAACTAAATTTTAAAATTAGCTTCATGTTCATTAGATTTTTTTATATATGATACAGGGTGAATCAAAGCTCACAGGACAACCTTTTATTTTGGAAACAACATTAAAAATGACATATCTGAATACCCCAGCAAGTCATTGGTGAAAAGCCCTATCTTTTTGGGTATGTCCGGAACATGGCCGGCTACTTTAAAGCCGCTATATTGGATCAAAGGCAAGCATTTACAAAGAGAAGGTGGTCATGCTATTTCTGCAATCACATTTGGAGTATCTTTTGTGGTTCAAAAGTGATCAAAAAAGTTCTAAAGTTTTGTTGGTCGTCATAGGTAACTAAAGATGGAATTGATGATTCTGATGTCGGGGAACAAAACTGTCGTATCATAGCAACAGACTTCAACAACCGACACTCAGAAAGATCACCAATTTCACACAGCACTGTTACATCCCTCATAGCCAAATTCAGAGAAACCAGGACTGGGGAACCGCTACCGCTTAATTATTATAACTACAGTACTGTGCAAAAGTTTTAGGCCACCTTTAGATTTGTTTTGCTTTATCAT
This sequence comes from Parotocinclus maculicauda, assembly GCA_034780255.1. Taxonomy (NCBI): domain Eukaryota; kingdom Metazoa; phylum Chordata; class Actinopteri; order Siluriformes; family Loricariidae; genus Parotocinclus; species Parotocinclus maculicauda. Next base: position 5,981 of record JAUZSU010194256.1, on the reverse strand, counting down.
ATTATAGTGACCATATATAACACATTTCTGAGGACTGGATCCAAAAATGTGAAACATGTTTGTGAGCTTTTGCATATCTTAGGCTTTTTACCCTGTTCTACTTCTGAAAAATTGGTTTCTTGGCTGCTACACTTCCAAAAAGATCACCTGATCAAATTTCTATGGACTGTAGAAGGGTCAGTTTGGTATCCTGATACTGCCCCCAGAGCTCCCAGGTACTGTTATTGCTCAAGTTTAAAGAGAAAGTCACACTAAATACTTACCGCTATAACCTATAAAAGCAGTTTTTTTAACACTGCATAAACATTTCCTGTAATTTCTGGTTGTATTTGAACAAAGAGGCAGATAAATGATAAATGGTCACTATACCATTGTTTTAGCAATACCCTTTCTAATCTTATGGTGGCTTAAGACTTTTGCACAGTACTGTATATTATATTTTTAGTCAAACTAAGGCAGTGTAACTTTTGGAAGCAAATGATGGTAATGATTCTGTTTCCCTTCATCAAACTTAATAATTATATTATTACATGAAGTCACCTGAATATAGCAAACAACATCCATTCTATCTATTTTAATTATTACATGTAAAAAAAAAATACCATAATAATCATTCCAGCTTTTGCGGACATGGTGAAGTAAAGCAAGCAGGTGAAAATTTACACTCAAAATAAAAGTTTTTTTTTGATTGGATACTAAAGCAGTAACTTAAGTGCAGATTTTATTTAGGCATTTAGATCAAGGACTGATTTATTCTGTTTGAATGAATTGTTTATATTCAATAACGATAAAAAGTTCAGTTTATAATTAACGTTACAGTTTGTTCCCAGCTTGTACTGCCATATAGGCCCCGGCCCCCCTGGGGCCCTGCCTTAGATTTAGCAGGTACAGAAAATGAGTGAGTGAGTGTACTGCTCATTAGTATGACTTCGTGTGTGAGCTACACCTTCTGATTGCATTCCACTAAACCCTCAATTTCACATCATATTTTTAAATAGCACTGATCTATACACTTATATTTATACCCAGTTTTTCCATTTTATTTGTGAAAATACGAACGTCTTTTGTTAGTTTGTTTATTTGGTTCCTTTAACGTCTCTATCGGCACCAGTGGCCATGTCAGCGACACACACAAGGTTATATCAAAACTAGTTATATACACACACAAGTCAATGGCAATTTTAGAGACTCTAATTAACCTAACTCGCATGTCTTTGGACTGTGGGAGGAAACCGGAGTACCCGGAGTAAACCCATGCAGACATGGGGAGGGCATTCAGACTCCACACAGTAAGGACCACCCTGGGATTGAACCCGGGACCTTCTTGCTGTGAGGCAGCGGTGCTTTACGATGTAGCTACACCAGAAGAGTAACATGAATCCTGATCAAACAACGCTGACAGAAAATCATCAAAGGTCATCAAGGTCGCAGGAGAGTCCGCCGCTCATCCCAAGGAACTTTGGCTGCTTGCGTAAACATGGCCTGAATAGGATGCCATTCTATCGTAGTAATAGAGAGTATACCTATTCGAATACTATAGACATTTTAGGCTTATGTATTATGTAGTTTTGCTAAATATTGTATTGTTTGTGTGTCACTCCTGAGGTAAATACAAAATGCAATAGGTTTTTCTTGTAGTTTTCCTTGTAACTTTTTGCAATAGGCAATTCTTTGTCTCACAGTCTGAAATTAAAATCCATTTTAAACACCTTTCTCCAGTTTTATTTACACACACTGTTTTGCCTCACAACTTTCAAGTAGTGAGACAAAAGGCAACTGAAACCTAAGAAAGAATAACAGGGTTTTTAAAAGTGATCGGTTCTCTGAATTGGTACTTTGTTGCGCCCCGTTTGCTTTAATTACAGCCATCAGTCTGTTTGGATATGTCTCTATGTCTCTTTGCATAACTAGATTGGAGAATATTTGCTCATTTTCCTTGCATCCTTACAAAATTGTTCATGTTCAGATGAATTTCATGGTGAGTGGAAATTTACTGTTCTCTTCAAGCCCATTAACACAAGTCCATCAGTTTTAGATTAAAGCTTGGACTTGGCCTCTCAAGGTCAATCACCACTGCATATGATTTCTGTTTATTGCAATGTTGAGTTGTTTTCATGCTGGAAGGTGAACCCTCTGCCCTCTCAGCTGTCTAACAGAGTGCTGCGGGTTCTCCTCAAGATTTTGAGCATCCATTTCCCATTCTAACCAACTATCCACTGAAGACCAAAAGCCCCACAGGACATGGTGGCTTAGCAATTAATGTACTCGACCTGAAGGTCCAGAGTTCTAATTCCACCTTTACCAAACCACAAGTCTTGTGTCTTTGAGCAAGACCTTTAACCCACACTTTCCTGGACTGTCAGATTGTATCAGAGTGATTGGATTTTAATCCTCAAAGTTCAGTCTTGTTCTCAATTGAATGTACAAGCGCTGTTTAAACGTTTGTTAGATGGTCCATGGTCTGTGTTCATGTTTAGACAGTTATTTCTGCACAAAGAGACGCCAGAGCAATGGTTCACATCATTTTGCACTCACAGGTAGATAATACTGGATTACTTTTTCAATAAATAAATTAATAGTAGACTACCGTAAAATATTCTTTAAGATCCAAGTTTGTGGACATCCAGTCATTATTGAGCTCTACACTTTAAGTAACACTCACTTGTAACATATTGATCATATAAAGCATACATATGGAATAGTCCATAGACAAACAGTGGCAGTCGAGTGGATTATACTGACACTACAGTGACCCTTAATGTGACACATAAACAGGTTTCCACTGACAACCGAGTGGATGAGTCACTTTCTGCAGTGCTGTCCTTAAACAAAGTCCATAAAGAATTGGTTTGCCAACTTTGATTGAGAACTTGACTGGCTTGCACTAAACCTTGACCTCACCTCCATCAGTCACTTTGAAAATGCAGTAAGCCGGGGCTTATTGTCTAACATCATAACATCAGCCTCACAGTCAAGTTCCAAAGTTTAGTGGAAAGCCCTCTTAAAAGATGTGAGGCTGTTGTAGAAGCAAAGGTGGAGTTCAAACTCCATCCTAATACCCATGTTTTGGTTGTCATTTTGGGTGTCCACAAACTTTTACATAGTGTATTTATCTACTTATATAAAATGAAATGATGTTTTAGTCATGGTCAGGTGTATACAGATATACAGAAACTGGTTTACAAAATTCAAGCCCAACTCTAAACCTTTTGCTACATGTGGCACTTTTTTCAGAAGAATCTTTTTTCCTTACCACCCTGCCATAAAGGCCAGCTGTTTTTAAACGTGAGATTGTTGTCCCACGCACAGACTGACCAAGCACACCCGTTAAGTCTTGTAAGTCCTTCAAGGTTGCTACTGGCCTCTCGGTAGCTTCCCTGATCGAAATCCTTCTGGATTGATCATTTATTTTAGAGGGGACTCCCCATTTTAGACAAGGTGTTGGTGGTTCCAAACGCTTACCACTTCTTATGGAATGGCCTGATTAATCTTCAGAGGGACAGTTAAAGCCTCTCAAATGTCTTGTGTTCTATTCCTAATTTGGAGTCTTTTTCGGAGCACCATTAAAAATGGTGGATTCCAATTTTTGTGTTATCGTTCACCACAAGTTTTGAAAACCTCAACGAACAACAACAGTTTTATAAGGAATCAAAACCACTACAGCTGATTTCGGTTGGGGGCCAATGATCTCTGTGTGATCTAGAAATTGATTGGTTGTACATGAGCAGATTTAGAATGGTTACTCTAAAGGGGTCTAATCACTCATTCAAAAACGTATTTTACTCATTAAACATTAGTAAGTGATCAGATATTTATTGTTATTATACATATTGTTTTCTCTTGATGTTAAGGGATAGAATGTTTAAATACAGCTAGAAAAAAAGTTATTTAATCTAAATTTAATGCTATAATGTGACAAATCGTACAGATTTTTGAGAAGGTATGAGAGTTTTCTATAGGCACTGTATCTAATTTATAACCCTTCTTCTCTTCAGACAACTTTGTCTTACAAGTCATCACTAAGTCTGAGGATCGCAAGAGAGTTCCCTACTTTATTTGCTGTTCTGCATTTCAGCTCATATAGGAACAATTATCCTGCAGCTGCATCTGCATCTTTATAAGAGGGGGTCTTTAATGAAAAGTTAAACGTGTATCAGTCTCAGTCTCCATGGAGGATTTCACGGGAAGCAAATTGCTGCTTTTTCTTCAAACAAATGGACTAATTAAGTGCTTTCTGAGGATCATGATCCCTCTGCTTCTGTTGAATGGAGCTTCTAAACTCTGAAGGGAAACAGGAAAAGTGACTGTGAGCCTCTGGCTGGGGGCCGGTGGAACGAAAGAACAAAGCAATTTATTTCTTCTATTGCTGCCTCAACAATTCGGGGTTACGTAGAATTTGCTACACATGCCGTTTGCTCAGATGATGCACAGACGTAAAGCATACAGGAACCAAATTTGGTCATTTCCAAGACCCTTCCTTCATGGCTGACAGTGTGCCAGTAAGCAAGGCTTGGTGAAATAAACAGAGCAAACTTTAACCGCTCTCTCAGATTTGTGGACTATGTACATAATCTGAAGGAGGCACCAAAATCTGAGCAAATGGAGCCTCTGTAACTGGAACAATCAACAGTGGAAATGTTGGTGCCAAATGGTTGTGCCACTGGAACAACGTTTAAGATGGTACAGTGGCAAATTAGCTCACAAGCATGTCCAAATGCATTCCAGTTCTCTTCCTTCCCTCTTTGTTATTATATTTTGAAACAGGGTATGACCACAGTCGTTGTGAAAAGGTGAACCGTTTCCACTTTGTGTTTGGAACTGTACCTTGCAATTTAAATACCTGACACCTGATCTCAACCATATTTGTAGTGACTTATTTTTCTTTTTGCACTTTCGGTTCCAATATGAACATTTTAGTTCCATTCACTGCCTCCCATCTGATGGCTTTTGGATGCTCTGTCCAGTCATGTGGGCTGATCATGTTTGTATAGTTTTTTGGGGGGGACAACCAAAAGAGCTAAAAGCCCTAGGTTCCAAAGTTAAGGGAATGTTAGGCGTTGCTGTAGTTTTGTCTACTGAGTCAGATTATTTTATTCACCGTATCCACTAGTCTGTAGTCACTGTACACTGTACACAAAAATTAGAGGGTTATTCATTAGGGAAAATTTAATTTTGAAGTATCCCCTTATTTTTGTATAGTAATATTATTTTAGTGTCGAGGTGGGGTGTGTGTGGTGGGGGGGGTCAGGTGTATATGCTTTAGATAAGGTTAGGATAAGGCATCGCTTTTAGCATAGTAAATGTTCCATCTGGCTTCTCTTCCATATTGTTCATAATACTGTATATCAATGCATTTCTGGCAAAAAGAATCAGATAAAAGAATCAGAAACTATAATACCATCCTCTTAATTGTTACAGCTTTCCCCTAGACAGGGCTTAATGTATTTACTATAAATATTCTGAATTACCATTGATTAAGGAAAAGGGTTTGGCATGTATATAACAGTTTAGACTCTGGATGTATTTACTTATCGTTTCCAGTTTTCTTGTGAGAGTAGCCTTTATGTTTTAATTATAGTAGCGTAAAAAGACTATGTGACTTTGGTAATGTTCGGTCAATCACCATTTCGGTCAGGAACCTGCTTCACAGATTTTAATGCTCACAAATGCAGTACATACAAGTAGGAAAAAGGTGATTTGAGATTATTGTGTGTGTGTGTGTGTGTGTGTGTGTGTACCTCTGTCTATATATAGAGAGAGAAAGAGACAGAGCTGGTGGAACAGTCAAAGTACTGCTAGAGGTCTCGTTCTCCCTGGAGCTGCATGTTTAACATGGACTGAAACCCATTTTACATGGTGGCTGCTTCTCACAGACACAAACGATCTTCCACACATAACTCACTCGTGTGTGTGTGTGTGTGTGTGTGTGTGTGTGTGTATGTGTGTGTGTGTGTGTGTGTGTGTGTGTGTGTGTGTGTGTG
>JAUZSU010194245.1:0-11938 GCA_034780255.1 Parotocinclus maculicauda | reverse complement strand
TACACAATAATAGGGGCAGTGAAGAACCCAGAGACCAATGGGTGCCCTCTGTATGATTAGAGACATTGCTTTGAAAGAGATCAAAAAATGCTTCACTACAAGCCCCTTGCATTTATCTCCATGTAACCCTTGACCTGATCCTCAAAACAGGCACAATAATGAATATACCCACATGTATGCATCCAGGTGTGCATATCCAGCTGAATGGCTGCACTTTCCTCAAAAAATTACATTTGTGCAACAGAACAAGGAATGTTGTGTGTGTGTGTGTGTGTGTGTGTGTGTGTGTGTGTGTATATATGTATGTATATATTTATATATTTAGAGAGAGATATATATATATATTTAGAGAGAGAAAGAGAAAGCAAGTATTAGAACATTAATAACAACAAATAATAAAATCAAATATATTTACAATAAAGGCAACGTTTATGAAAAGTAAAAACAATACTGAGAAAAGATCATCTTAATTTAAAGGTTTCTGCATTTTTATAATAATGTAAACAGTGGAGCCTCAGTGTTCCTCATAAATCTGTTTGGAAGTGCCTGGCGATAACCGAAATCAACGATAATTGAAGCCATATTATCCACAAATAAATCCAAACCATAAATCTAATGACTCCTTTCCAGACACTCCAAAATACTAACAAAAATACATTATATAGAGAATAACTATAGAACTTTAGAAAACTATGAGAAATAAATACAACCACATTTGCACAGTAATCACTTATATTAAAAACTCGCACTCAATAACGAGCACAAAAAACATTGGGAAAATGATGGAAATGTTTGGGATAAATGTGCTGATGCTTACTCAGAAAAACAAAGCCAGAATGATCGACGAACGCTTGCTGTTGTTCTTTCTTTAGGTTTCCACTCGAACTTAGACAGCAGAGATCTTTGGCAGGGGAAAAATAAGCATGTGGAACAGATGGAGACTCGTACTCACGTTGGCCGATACTTCAGTACTCAGTTTATTCACTACAACAATCGTAATAAACTTGCTTTTCGTAACCAAATTGTACAATAACCAAAGTTGCACTATATATATATATATATATATATATATATAGCTCACAAAAATAAGAGAAATTTTGAAATGATATATCAGATAACTAATATTTATAGCAGTGTATAGTAAGTGTGTTTTATCAGTTCCACTTACCAAATAGATTTTGTTTTTCTAAAATTAAGACTGTAGTCCATCTGTTTCTCTACTTACATTGTTTGTCCCCTTTACTCTCTTCTCTAATGGTCTAGACAGTACAGTGAAACCTCAGAATTCAAACACCTTTTTAATTGACCAGTTCAGACATTGAACAGTCCGCCTGAATTTGGGGCAAATTTTTGGAAACACAAATAAAGACTATGAACTATGTACTGTACTTGTCTGATCCAGCCTCATAGTGTGTGAAATTAATTGGATCCTGACTTCCAACAAATCCTAATCCAAGCAGCCTACCATCAAACAATTAATTCTACTCTGAAGAACGTCTGTTTTCTCCACTGTTCTCTGAAACTGGGTGAACATGTAGTTCTAAGATTCTATAGCTTCTATAGCTTGTTGGCTATTAGACTCGGTGCATGCGAGAACAAAATGGTGCATCTTCACAAATGCAGTTGCCAAGTCAGATTTCTATAGCTCTTTTTACAATAGTGCATTGTCTCATCGCAGTTTTACAATTTTAGTTCTAATATTTAATTCCAATCCCAAATTGAGCAAGCCTAGGATGACAGTGGCAATGAAAAACTTCCTAAATATTATAAGGAAGAATCCTTGACAGGACCCGACCTGCTTGGGTGGCTTCGATGTTATATGTAGGAATAAAACTAATTCATCTAGTCAAATAAGTCTGAAGTACTACTTAAAAGCAGATATTTAAGTTAATAAAATTATTGAATAAAATAATTTAAACGATGCATTTGGGCATCATTTATTCCAGTATAAGTTAAGTTAGATGGGAGTAAGATCATTCTAATGAGCCCCCTTGTTGAAGGTTGATGCTTTCTAAACTAGAATATCCACAAAAAATGTCTGATTTTACAGTTTGGGGGTCCATAGCACCCCAGATATCAAAATGTATGTGCATAAGCGCATAAGTCCGGTTTGTCTGTATTCATGACCATACCTTAAACATGCAGTACAAAGTTTTGGGACCTGGTATGTTGGTGAGAGAGCTGTTCCATTACTGTGCTCTTCACAAAACCAGTCTTTCACAGTTAAGTGGGTTGATCCTGAAGGTCAGAACTCTGACTCTGGTGCCTCTCCTATTGACTCAGAAATGTTGTGGCAGGTATATGCCCCAGATGAGGCCTGCCTGGCGACAAAGGTCATTAAGACTTCCCAAAGGTCTTGTCACGCTTAGCCACAATCCATTGTCAGACGTTGTTGGTGTAAGCTGATATTCTCTCAGAACTGCTCATAAGAAGCTGGCCAGGCGATAAAAATCAAGAGCGCAGATCACTTTATCTTTTACTATTTACTATTTGTTCATTTAGCTCATCAGATTTGTTTCAATGTTTGTTGTTAAGGATTATTATTCCGATGAGAAGTACTGCTCAGTGCATGACCAGTAACACCATACACCAAGTTCCTCTAATGAGCCCTCGATCATACAGCACAAGTAGTCCATGTTCCACTGGAATGCAACCTTTGGCCTTGCTTCAGTTCAGTCCCGGGAAGGAGAAGTATGGTCTGTGCGGAAGCATCGCAAATCATAAGTGAGAGAAATGTCTCATGTAGTGCATTAACGCGCTCCTAATGCACTTCTCCCAGCAGCCATAAGAGAGATTTAATAACAGAGTGAAGAAAGGGCACACCAAGCTGCTAAAGTAATCCATGAAATGAATCCCATCTAGAAATGACAGTGCTCCAGCTTAATGAAATCCTACCCTTTTTAAGGGGAGAACTCATTCCCCAAAATAATAAAGGTGTAAGAATGTACTTTACTACAAAATTTTAGTGCATGAAATTGTCAGCTCTGAGAGCTATGAGGGGAAGCTAAAAAAAAACCCTAGCGGTCTTGTCACGCGCTCGTTAGCTCACATTTGGTAAACAGACTGTTCTCACTCAGTTGATGTGTTTAGAATTTTTTTTTTGTGCCGCACGCGTTTGTGTGGATGACGTCTCGCTACGTATTTGCCGTAACTGGAGTATGAGCCTGTCCCCTTGTAAGTAGTACTCATTTGTTTGTACCTCCATATACTGTATATACTTTCTAACCTATAACTATAGAAACTGGTTCACTTTCACTTCCTGGGTCTCTGTTTTATCTGGCTGATCTTCCATGTTGTTTGTAATGTTGTCTGTCTATGCATGGTTGGGTTCAAAAGTATCAGGACAATCATACCAGCATCTTAAGTGTTATGACTTTGCCCTAGACAGGGTCGTGACTGTACCTGACTGTGTGTTCCACTCATGGTTTTAGCTGCATCTCTGACACTTACGTATCGCTTACGTAAACACTTTTTATTTACATTTATTTACATTACAGTAGCATAAAAAGACAATGTGAATATGGCCGTGTCCGGTCAACGTCCTCATTCTCATACATAACCCCATGTAAACAAATGCATAAATATAAATAAAGACTATGGGTTTTCACACGGACATTTATAATGGAAAAAGTATCTGTCTACATACGGCTTATAAGAGAGGTCAGAAAAAGTGTCTTTAAGCTGACAGGAAGGCTACAGAAATGAATAAAAATACAATAACAATGCTGTGTTTCAGAATACATATTAAGTCCTGAGGTATATAGGCTACAACAGCAGAACATATCATACTGATGTCAACCTTGATAGCCAAGAACAGGAATCTGAAACTACTTAATAAATGTCATAATCTACAGTAATCAGTCCTGATTTCAGCAGCATCGTACAGTTGGTATTTGTTTGGAGCTACAGACCAAACCTGCTTAGTATCTGCAGTCTTAATGGTGTGGAAAATGTTCAGCATGTACTGGACCACCTAATACCAAGCAAGCATCACTGGAATACCACGGCCTGTGTGAGTATTGTTGCTGACCATGTGCATCCATTTATGGCTACAATTTCATCTACAAACTCGTGTAACTGGTAGTTACACAAACCCTCATCAACTGGATCCAGTAAGATAAATGAGCTCTTCTACATCACTAGCAACTCGAAGTTTAAGACACTTTGAGTAGGTTTGGGATGGGAAATAAATTTGCAGCTAAGAAGTAATTCCACCAATCCCTCGCTACTTCACGGTTCACCTTTTGCGGACTTGGTGCATTGCGGGTTTTCAAAAAATATTAATGGAAAAAATATATAGCGGATTTTCGCTGTTTTTGCGGGTTTTTGATCTGCACATGCGTAGTACGTGTGGTATAGTTAACGTGTTCATATACATATATTTGATCAACTTTTACATTAAAATAAATCACAATTTTTTAAATATAATGAAAGTAAAAAAGTAATAAAGTAAGGCTAGAGCATCGGCCACCTGAGTCGCTACTTGCGACTGAATTCATTCAAGCTCTACGATGCCACTCAAACGTTCTACAAGTTCTACGGCTAAAATAGTGTAGAAATACTTAAATAAAAAAATATATCGTCCCTACTTCGTGGATTTTCGTTTATCGCGGGTGGTCCTGGAACGTAACCCCCACCATAAACGAGGGAATACTGTATTGTAGAAAAGTCTTAGACCAAAAGTATTTGGCCTAGTTTAGATATATCAATGTTTTAGCAACGGTATAATGAGCATATACGATTATTTCTCCATCTGTTTATTAGGATGCAACCATAAAATCCAGAAAGTTTGGATGTAGTATTAAGAAACTGAAGAAAAATGGAGTTATGAAATGACAAATGAAAGATTGAAATTTTTGGCTCCAGTCATTAGGGGAAACTTCATAATGACATATCCCCTAATATTTGTGAGCAGTGTATATGGTCACTATACCACTGCCCTAATGGTGGCCTAATATTTTTGCATTATCACTGCTGTTTAGCACTGCTGTTCTCTTTATACCTATATGTGTATAAGAATTAAAGATTTAAATGGCAATAGGGGAACTATAAATCTTGATCCCTTACTTCTTGCACCGCTATTCACATATAACGGATCATTTTTTATGCTGCTGTTTTAAAGGAGTGTGACCCAAACAAACTGGGGGTCAGTGGAGTTAAGTGTCTGGGGGCTATGTCTGGCCCTGTAGAGGTGTGAAAGAACACGCCGGGCTCTCAGGAGTACCCCGAGTTTACCGTTTTCACACCGGTCGAGCTTTGGCACCTACGTTAATTCTCAAGACACAGGCAGCACAGCAGTGTTAAAAAAAAGTCAATAAGAATGAAGATATCGAGTGCTAGCAGGAGAGGCTACTTAGGGGGTTTGAATTGGCAGGGGTGCGAAAAGTCATCACTAGGACCAATGGGTACCTGTGTTGGTTTGTAATGAAATAAAAATCTAGAGATTAAACTTATCTTGAGACTCACCACTGTGAGTGATGTTCTACATTAACAGAAACCAGTGCCACCAGAATGAAGTAATACCCTTCATCGGTTGGACGTTAGGACATTAGGATCATTTTATAATCTGGTTGTTTTATAATTTAGTTTATTTATTTTATTACTTACTAAATTTTATTATTAATTTGTTATTGATTTAAATTATTTTTTTTACCTAAATTTGCTATAATTTAATATACTTTTAAGTATTTATTTAATTAACATATAGGCCACCCATGGAGGACGGGTCCCCTGTTGAGTCTTGGTCCTCCCGAGGTTTCTTCCTACCACTTTTAGGGAGTTTTTCCTTGCCACTGTCGCCCTAGGCTTGCTTAACTTGAGATTGGCCTTTTTTAGATAATTTAGTATTGTAAAGCTGCTTTGAGACAATGCTTCATTGTAAAAAGAGCTATATAAATAAAATTGAATTGAATTAAGTGGCTGTTCAGAAAAATATTACAGAATGCTTTTTTTCCCCCCTCACACACACCGGTGAAGGGACAAACCGAAACAATCCAGCATCCCATTTTTTCCCCTTGCCTGTCAGTCAAAAGCAGGCCTCTGGAAGTCTATTTGACTATATTTTGCTCAGCATGACATCTCATTTATTCTCCCTAATCATGATTTCTTTTTTACACACCCTTTCCACAGTTTTGCTGGAGCCCCCCTTTGCTTTGCCATCTCTGTCATTTTTGATCTGGGTGGAACCGCTCCATTCGGGTCAGCGCCTCCGAGCCGCGCTATTCGCCGGGGGAGATGGAGGAGGGGTTTACATCTCGGGCCTGGAGTTTTCCCCTCCATTTGTTAGAATGCCAGGTCATTGCACCGCTCCGGTGGCGTAGGCGAAAATAATGGCTCCTCCGCCAGCTCCCACTCATTATGCACTCAGTAGCTCTGACCTTGCTCAGGGGCTCAGGATGGACTCTGTGAGGGAGTGTGTTGGGGAGGGTGGAGGTTTTAGTGATGGTGTACAGAACGATGATGCTACAGTGACCCTGAAAACCTCCTACATCAGATAGTAGCGCGCCAAGGCTGAGGCATCTCTGAACTGGCTTGTTCAGTTTCATCACGATTGGTACAAAACATGCTGAGGAAACTTCAAACTTTAGTAAAAGCTGATTGGTGCACAGTTCTGATAAGGCTGTTTAAAAAGACACAAATATTTATGGATATTACTCTGTTATGGTTTTGAGCAAGAATGTCATGGTGGTCATTCAATCAGCCTAATGTGTCAAAAAGCGATCTATCAACTTACTTTGGAAATAAGTTAGCAATCATTTACATACTTTTACTGAACATTTTCATGAGACAAATACAACATCTTTTTATCTGTCTCCTAATTCTGAATGTAAACAGTTTGTCACATCAAACAAGCAGAGGCGGGAGTTACAGTTTAAAAGTGGAGTTCTATCAGGATACAGGCTGTTTAACTTGGTTGATGTACTCAGAGACTTTTTGTGCATGTTGTTTGTTCGTGTGGATGACCTCCACTTATTTGTAACAAGCTGCAAATGGAAATGGTAAGTGTACATCTCTCCTATTAGAAGTAGTACCACTTTGTTTGTCCCACCCCCACATTATCTGTATATTCCCTGTAACCAATATTATATAAACTGGTTTACATTCACTAGTTGAGTCTTTGCTTTATCTGGCTGATCTTTCGTGTTGTTTCGTAATTTTGTCTATCAATAAATTTTTTGCTTTTTGTCAAACAAATGTCCGGTCTGTTCTGAATTATTATACGTTAAAATGGTTTAGCATGTGTATAACAGTTTAACTTCAGACACAATGGTATTTCTGATGCCTTTATGTATCTTTTGCAGTAGCATTAAAAGACTAATGTTTAGGTCAATATCCTGATTCGCAGAATGCCAATGTTAAACAAAGCAAACCTGTATAAGGTAAAGGTAAAAGATGTAAAGGTAAAGTAAAAAGTTAAGTAATCAAATTAAGTAAGAAGTAAATAAAGATCAAATTAAGAAAGTAAAACTTAGTAAATAAAGTAAGAAAAAAGGAAGGAAGTAAAGTACGTAAAGATAAAATTAAGTAAAGTTAAATAAGGAGTAAATAAAGTGAGAAGAAAGTAAAGATAAAATTAAGTAAAAGTAAGTAAAGTAAGTAAGAAGTAAATAAAATTAGGAAAAAATAAGTAAAGATAAAATTAAGTCAAAGTAAGTAAACTAAGTGAGTAAAATTAAGTAATAAGTAAATAAAGTATGAACAAAGCAAGTAAAGATAAAATGAAATAAAGTTAAAATTTATTTACACAGCACATTTCATAAAATGTATAAAATTCAGATATCGACCCACAGTGCTGTAAAAAAAATAAACCTCAGTACAACATAAAACAAGCAAAACCACACACGTAACATACAACACACCATAGCTCAAATTCTAATAGTGAAACCTCCAAGCCAAAGCACACCACATTAACACCCAACAGTCCAACACCTAAAATAAACACTGTCTGGCTTATTCACGTAAAAAGTTTTTGCACTTGTCTTGTAGGCCATGAGAAACGGTGTTTCCTCAAATGTTTTCTTATTCCATAACCTAGAAATATTTATATTTCTACAAAACTCTGATCCTTTTTAAGTTTAAAGCGAAACTCAAGGATCAAGAATCTGCCAGCAAATTATGCAACAATGATCTCAGCTATCACTAAATTACAGAAATGGTAGGTGGGATAACTGTATATGTGCGGGCTAGCCCATTAAGTGTTATTAAACACAAACAAAAGTACAGTGTTCCCTCGTTTATCGCGGGTGGTCCTGGAACGTAAACCAAAATCCGCGAAGTAGGAACACTATATTTGTTTAAGTATTTCTACACTATTTTAGCCATAGAACTTGTAGAACATTTGTGTTGCATCGTAGAGTTTGAATTAATTCAGTCTACAATGACTGAATGTCTACAAAACTTGTCATGTCGCCAAGTAGCGACTCAGGCGGCCGATGCTCTAGTGTTACTTCTCGTTTTTGGTGAGTATTCATCCGCTGAGTAAATACTCTATTTACTGTAAATCGTAATATTTTATGAAATATAACATTCCTTTATTGATAGAATGAATATTTTTTTATATATTTGTACGATTATATATGTTACAATTTTTTTAATGTAAAAGTTCCACAAAAACCCAGGAAACAGGGAAAATCTGCTATATATTTTTTCCATTAATATTTTTTTAAAACCCGCGATGCACCGAGTTTGCGAAAGGTGAACCGTGAAGTGGCGAAGAAAAACTGTACCTTAATCTGAATTTTAAACCGCACCAGGAAGCTGTCTATGTTCTGTATCTTAATTCAGCTGCGTTCTGAACCAACGGCAACCGCTATAAAAGACTCATTGATCACAATATACAATGAATTACAGTAGCCGAGTTTAGAGGAAACAAATACATAAATAATCTCATCCAGATCCAAGAAAAACAGCACTAGTTAATTTAGTTTGGAAGAAACCATTTGTAGATTTACAATAGATTCACGTAGATTAGCTTTTATACTTGAGCTCTAAGATCTGGTGTGTCCACAGCTGTATTTTTTCATGCTGGACTGTACTGTATGCAAATATTGTTCCAAACCCATCATTAGGGTCCTTCATAATTATCTGCATTCAGCTGATTTCTCCCCCTCTCAGCATCTGCTTTGGTTGTGCTCAGAGCATTAAAGCACTAAATGCCCTGCCAGAGAAGCCGCAGCAGTACTAACTGTACTAACTGTAATGCATTAGGCATTTGGACTCTTAACCTCGCTCAATAACAGAAATATTAGCCACGTATATGCATGTTTTTTTCCTGAGGTTTCCATGGCTGCCACGCTACTCTGCACAACTCGGGAAAAGAGTTAAAACCATAACCGCATCATCCATATGCTATTAACAAAATGGGACCTAAACATGGCTCTCGTACTGAATTGGTCAGATAATGTGACACGTGCCTCACCCTTTTTTCTGATTATGAGTGGGCAGTATTCCCAGAAGTCATTTAGGGAAAGTGTTTGGAACCCTGCATGGAGGGGGCCACTTAGAATTACTGGGTCCAACGTGTCCGTTATTATTCTGAAAAGCTGTGAGAGCACCTCTTCTTACACCCAGGTGTGTGCACGTACGCACGTATACACGGGGTGCACAACAATTTTTCTGATTGGTCTGTGAACACCAGGTTGTGTCTTAAGTTTGGAAGCGCTCGAAAATTGCACTGTGTGATGTGACGATGTTACCCTGTGCAAGAAAGCTTTTGTGAGTGGAAGTGGAGAATGCAGTTTAATTACATTTCTTGTTGTGTGTAACACGCGGTGTGTGGGATGTGCTACAAACAAAAAGTCCACCTGCATTGTCTGTGTGTGTTAAAAGGTATTCAATTCAATTCAATTTTATTTATATAACACTTTTTACAACAGGGCATTGTATCAAAGCAGCTTTACAATCTTATATTATGTTAAAAGGCCAATCCCAAGTTGAGCAAGCCTAGGGTGACAGTGGCAAGGAAAAACGTCCTGAAAGTAGAAGGAAGAAATCTTGGGAGGACTAAGACTCAAAATGAGATCCGTCCTCCAAGGGTGGCCTAGATGTTAATTAAATAAATACTTAAAAGTATATTAAATTAAAGCAAAATTAGGTAAATAATTTAAGTCAATAACAAATTAATAATAACATTTTAATTATTAATAAACTAAATTATAAAACAAAATAGATTATAAAATGAGTCCTCAGTGGGAAATCCTTGGAAGCACATCGTCTCCTAATGTCTAAACGATGGACCTAAAATAAACCTGTTAAACACTAAAAGGGGACATGATTTCACACTAAAATGGATGTTACTTTCCTATGGATGAGAAATGAAGAACAAATGAACACTAAACTGTGTTACTTTTGTTTATACTAACATAACTTTTGCTTAAATGCTAGGTAGCACGGGGGCTTGGTGGGTAGCATCACTGCCTCACAGCAAGAAGGTCCCGAGTTCAATCCCAGGGTGGAGCAGTCTGCGTCCTTTCCGTGTGGAATCTGCATATTCTCCCCGTGTCTGCGTGGGTTTACTCTGGGTACTCCGGTTTCCTCCCACAATCTAGTCTAGACTAGTCTTAAGATGAACTTGTGTATGGATATAACCTTGTGTGTGTGTGTTGCTGAGAAGGCCACTGATGCCGATAGTGACGCTAAAAAGAAGCCAAATAAACAAAGCTGATTTAATGAACGCATTTGCTTTGATGGTCCAATGTACTTTTGGTTAAGTTATATGGTTATAACTGGTCATAACATGTAGCTATGAGCTGTCATTATCTTGCCTGTATGATAATATACAGTATTAATGAAAACAGGGTTAAACAGTAAACACTGAACCTTACAGATTTCTGCAAACAACTTTATGGCACAGTGGACAAGGCGGTTTAATCAGACCAGAGAATCTTGTTTCTCACCGTCTGAGAGTGTTTTATGCAATCTTTAGATCTTGTGTCTTTTACTGAGGAGAAGCTTCTGTCTGGCCACGCTGACCTAAAATCCGGATTGGTGGAGCTCTGCAGTGATGGTTGACCTTCTGGAAGTTTCCCTCATCAGGACATGGGATCTTTGGAGCTCAGCCAGAGTGAGCACTGGGTTCTTAGTCAAATAATGAAAGCGAATTTTTAGTTTTTCTTGTTTATTAAACTTGCAAAATTCCAAAAATCTGTTCTCACATTCTCATTTAGGGGAGTTTGAATGTAGAATGATGGGGAACAACCTGAATTTTGTTTTATTGTAGCACAAGGCCTCATTTTCATTATTTCGTCACTTTAGGATCTTAAATATACACTGCTCACAACAATAAGGAAATATTTTATTTTTGACTGCATAGTAATGTAAAAATTACATAAAAAATGTCATTGTGCTCTCTGATCCTAGGTCAATCCTTTGGTTGCCAAGTCATTCATTTTCTCAGAGCGTCAGTGCGAATGCAATGCAGTGACCGAAAAACGGCAGGAAATATAAACAATAGACAATAAGAGGCAAAGAGGCAATAAGAAACAACAAAGAACTCAACAATGAAATTCTATTGGATTACTTTTAGGACGTCCGAAAATCTTATCATGGTCAAATTGATCAAAAATCTTGAAAATCCAAACGGGTTCAAAAATGTTCAAAAACAACTGTAGACGTAGCGTGGCTCCTTCACATCGTAAGTCACTATGAATAAAAGCATTTACCAGATTAATAAATGTCTATGTGTGATATAAGAATAATCCAGAGAGCAGTGGCGATTGCTCTAAGACTGCAAGCTCAGCTTCTCCTAAAATGTCAAAAAATAAGAGATTCAATATATACTGTTGTGTGTACATGTCATTGACTAAATATGCGCAACAATGCGCTCAACTTTTGTTCAGAATCAGCTTCTTATCACTGGTAAAGACGCGGTTTTCCTCTCACTCATTCCCGCAGCTTCACAGTGCTTTAAACAGTTTGGACGCTGAGCGTCTACAGAGTT
>JAUZSU010194234.1:0-11939 GCA_034780255.1 Parotocinclus maculicauda | reverse complement strand
CCTGTGTTTATTCCCGAACATTTTCCAATCGGAGTAATAGAGTGGCGTTCTTTCGCTGACGTAGCGGGGCTAAACTCCAGCAGCCAATGATTTCCTAGATCCCGCCAGCCCTTTTAAACGGGTCTAAAAGTCAAAAGCGAGAAACTTTTTGATACGAAAGCAAGACTGAGAGCAGCGCAATGGAGAAAAGGCACAAAGAAAGCGAAAACGAATACTTCAAGAATATTACATTTAAAATAGACGTTACAGAGCTCAGTTAGTGAGTGCTAATGTTTAAGTTCTTGTGTAAGAACAGAAACTGGTCTACATGTTCAGATCTAAGTGTGCTCTATTATTGACATATGTTAATCAATTCAAAATCGTTAACGTCCGAGTCACTATGCATCTAAAATTCGAATTTTTTCCCCACCCTTAGTCCTAGTGTTCCCAACTAGTTAGTGTAACGTGTCATTTCAGAGGCAAGCTGCAACAGTGATCCCAATATGTTGTTGATAATGTCATAATAATAATGATGATGATAATAATAATAGAAATGATTCCTCAGCACATGGTGCATGAACAGCTTTAATATAATTCACTTATAGTAGGTTTATCCTAGGATACAACGAGCAAATATTATTGCAATCTAAACAGACACTTGTCTTTTAGATAGATGGATGGATAGATAGATCGATCGATAGATGGATAGATTCAACTTTGTTATTGCACAATACAAGTACATGGCAATGAAATGCAGTTAGCATCTACCAGAACTGCAAATAGTAGTATTGTGCAAATACAGTGTAGAATGCAAAGAGTGGCAGTGTGCAAATACAGTATAGGGTGCTCGAAGAGGTAATACATATTGGGAGTATAAATGTGGCTCCAGTGATTGGTGTACAGGTGTAAAGTATGCAGTGGATGGTGAGTACAAGAAATATTGAATGGTCCAGTGTTTGTAGTGTGGGTAGTGGCTTTACTGTTATAGAATGGAGTTCAGTGTATTGTAGTGGGTAGTTGTTCATATGCGTGGTGAGGACTTTGTAGGGCCTGTCTGCCACAGTACCACACTGTCACACAGTTAGTTATTATGGATTTAATGGTGCACCACAAAAAGCAAGTGAGTATATGAGGGGGTAGTCGGTTCTTCTTTAGCCTCCTCTAGAAGAAAAGATGGTGCTGTGCCTTTTTTACTAGGCAGAAGGTGTTAAAGTTCCAAAAAAGATCCTGAGGGATGTGGACATAAGAGCTGTTACACATAAGGCTGCTAATTCCAGAGTCTCATGTACTGTAATTTACATTTTGGACTCTCACTTTAAAAGCTTGATTTGAGCTGTAGTTTAGACATGACCTTATTTACAGTGATGTGATCTATTCAGAAGTGGGTAGACTGTCTCTCTCTGCCTCTCCCAAATCAATTCCTCCCATTTACAGCAATTAGTACGCTCCCTTATCCAGAATGACATAAGTGCTTGGTGTTCCCTTCGATTAATGTTTAGAAAGATGCTCAAATAGCCTAGCTATTTGATAATAGCGTCTAAAAAAACACCTAACCAAAAACCTCTTAGGAGTTGGTGTAGATAAGAACAAGATGCATGCGGTTAACAATACCATTTAAGCAAGGAACAGACTAAAGAAGCAGGTTTTAAAATTGATCTTAAATAAGTGGTGACCATTTGAAGACCGCAAGAGGCTTGTGCATGCATTATTCCACCATATAGGTAGAGGGCAGAGAAAAGTATTGTTGTTTGTTTAACTTTTGTTTTAAGGTAGGTAGCACATAATCCAGCAACTGGATAAAATGTTTATGTAATAATCATAGCCTTCTGCCTGTGCACAGTAAATGTATTCTGGGCCCTCCCTGTAATCCTGACCAGGTTATATAGGGGATATTTAATTAGGGGATATTTTATTTTGAAATGGCCATTTCCTAACAACTCCAGAGACCCCTGGTTTGGTTTTCCCAGTCTGGAGTCTGCCTGAGTTTTTCTCCATGACTGCATGGGTTTTCTCCAAATAGTAAAGTTCCTTCTCACATTCTAAACACATACATAATGACAAATGGTCTCTAAAGTGTCAAGTGTGTTTGTGTGGAGCTCGGCCTCCTGCACCCTCACTAAAAAAAAATGGGTTTAAAAAAATGAATGAAACAATGAACGTAGTAAGTGTACATTCCTCTAGTAGGAATGCCCAGTATGTATCGCAGTATATTTTCAAATGGGTATATTCAAATCCTAGTGTTTGCCTTGTGGATATTTGTATATGCACGAGTACCACATAGACTGTGTGGACGTAGACATAGTGCTGCCTTATTTACCTTTCAAAACAAACAAAATCTTTTTTTTTTTTTTTATCAGTGGACCTTAAAACAGCCACAAACACATTAACCATGCATACATGGGCTACACAATGGAACAAACAAATAAACTGTTTATTATGGAACTGAACATATGAATGCTTAATGTCTGACAAGAAATAACAACAACACACAAAATTTAGGATTGGACGTACAAGACCTACAGATGTACCTAATCAAGGGAGAAACACAACTGTGAAGCTAAAAATTCTGGATTGCCCTGTTAATCAAAATTAAAAGAAGGAATCACTACACAGCAACAAACATGAAATAAATAATTGACAGTAATTTGTCAGAAACAAGAATGAAATACAGTACATGAAAGAAATAAAACTGAAAGTACATAAAAAAAGACAATAATAAATGCACTAACCAGAAATTTACCAGTATTTATGACAATAACCGATGTCATTTTGCTCATGTCGGTATTTTCGGTATCTTAAAAAATGAAAAGAAAAGTCGTTTTGTCTTTTTTTTTTGTCGGCTACGTTAATGTTCCTTTAAGAGGCCAGGCTCTAGTCACGTGACTCCACCCCGTCCAGTCAATAACAAGAAGTGAGGTTAAACATGGAGGAGAAAATTTAAAATGCTGAAGCGGGCACGGCAGAGCTGGTGCAGGAGGAAGAGCAGCAGCTTATTTTCAAAAGAAATGCGTCATCACTCGTTTGGCAACATTTTGGGTTTAGCAAGAACGATGTTCTTAATAATTAATGTTCTATTTCCATTTTAAGAGAGTTTAAAGTTGTCATTTGTTACATTGCAATGTTTACTAGCAAATGTTTTTGAAGCATGAGGAGAACATGCAAACTCCAGACAGAAAGACCCCAGGTCCAAACCGGGGATCGAACCCAGGACCATTTTTTTGTGAGGCTTCAATGCCAACCACTGAGCCATCGTGCTGCCCTTTGCACATAATGACATTTAGCCTTTTAACTGTTTATAAGAGACTACAACTAATGCCTTTATAGAGAGATAGCCCTGTGCACATGATCACATTCTATTTGCACAACTCATTGTTTCCTTTTCCAAATTGCAAATATGACAATTATTTATTAAATTTTATTTACAAAGAATTACTTGACAAATAAATGTGAACATTTCTAGTGATGCAAGTTCTTTAAGGTATCTTTTTTTTGTAAGCGAATGTATTTTTAATACTTTGTGTTTACAGGAAAGTTATGTTATTTTATACTTCTAAACTTAACAACTCTTTCACATTTTTTTCAGTTATTTATGCTTTAAAGTATTTATGTTGGCCTTACACATTATTTATTTTTGGAGTACGTGTGTATTAAAATTATCGTCCATTTATCGTTATCGAGGTGAACTGCTCAATATATTGATTTTAGGCCATATCGTCCCAGCCCTACTTATATGTGTCTTATACACTCTTGGGCAGCTTTATTATGCACACCTTTAATTTGCATAAATAAATAGAAACTGTACATGTACAATGTAAATGTGATTGTACGATCATGAGAGCTGCTCAGTAAAGCTGCTCAGTGTCAGCATCAGGTATGAATGTTAGTGCCTTTATCTAGTTTTTGTAACCTGTGTATAAAAGTCGTCAAACTCACGTCTCGTCAGAAATAGCCATGAAACAGAGATAGCCAAGATAACGAGGTTAGACTGTATAGGGTCACTGTACCATTGCTAAATCAACAAATGTAATAGTGGCCTAAGACTTTTGCTCAGTACTGTATGTGTGTCATGGAGAAGTGAAAGCACCAGGTGAAAAGAACACAAGTCAGTAGGGGTAGTGCGATGCTCAGGGGACTACTCTGCTGGGAAACATTGTGTCCAGGCACTTATGAGGAGATCAGTTTGATACCTTCCACCTACCCAAACACAGATATGTACTTATGGGTGTCATCACCATTAGGAAGACATAGCAGTGGGTATAAACCAGGCTGATGAATATATGGACTAGTTGAATGAGGACTCATCATTAAACCCCCCCAAAAAAGTGCGTTATGAACTGTTACATTGCTTTGTGATGTATTAATTTAACTGTAAGCTATTATATTTAAGTTTAGCTTAGATTTCTGTTTTTTTTTCCTTATGTAGGTATGATTGAGATTGTGAGAGATGCGGTTACAATTGCATCTATTCAAAGGAGTCAAGGTGGGACCACAGGGGCATTTAAAAATAATGCTCTGTATGAGTGGCTGAAGGGAATGTGCCCCCTGCAAGAGAAGGTATTATGTTAATACAAATATTGGACTTGTGTGTGATTGTATTGCAAATTATCATACGTCTTCCCTTACAGCATTTTTTTATTATTTATAATTAACTAATTAATTAATTAGCTATTATTTGGGTTAATTATTAATCAACTAAGCACAGGGTCACCTATATTTAACTGATTCTCTCCTTTGCTATTGTTCTTTTTCACTATGTTCCATCCTTTGTGCTGATCCAGTACTATCAATCGACTGAGAAGTTTGTTACCTCATGTGCTGGTTACTGTGTGGCCACATACGTGTTGGGAATAGGTGATCGGCACAATGATAACATAATGATTACAAATCAAGGTAAGAGAAAGAGAGACGAGTTAGGGTAAATTCAGTGTACTAAGATATTGTGACTGTGCTATAAGGTAATTAGTGGAATTGGAATATCCTCTTTTCAAAATGTAGCTTCTACAAACTTTTACTTACGTTACAGGAACCAGGCTTTCTTTTTGTGCTATTATTTGTGCTAAACACTGGTTATGTTATCATGTAGTATGTAATAATATATTAATAAATAATATTAAGTTAATATTTAAAAAGTACAACCTCAATTCAAACAAAGTTGGGACAATATGGAAAATGCAAATAAGAAATGCAGCATTTCTTACATTTACTTTGACTTTCATGAACTTGAGATTTGTATTTTTTATTTTAAGTAAACTTAATTGAATTTGTTAATAAAAATCCATTCCTGCATTTCGGCCCTGCAGCACATTCCAGCAAAGTTGGGACAGGGTAGTTTAGAGCTAGTAATGAATAAAACAGAACTAAAAAATGATGTGATTTTAAGCAGGTGATGACAACAGGTGACAAAAGCCAAAGGATCTTCAGTTTGTCAACAAATGTGTGAGAAAATTATTAAAATGCTATTAAATTGTTAAAACAATGTTCCTTAAAGAAAAACTAGAAGGGATTTCTTTCAGCCCCAACTTTTTCTGATTAAATGCATGGACATGCCTGGAAAGATGTCATCTTGAAAGAATTGATGTTGCTCTAAGATCTGATGTCCTTTTCTGCATTAGTGTTGCCATCGCTGAACTGAAAATACCATGACAGAACCTGGCTGTTGAACACACTGCGTCCATTTTCCGACTTGTCTGGGCTCAGAGGGCTCAGAAAATGGAAAAGTTCTGGTCATATGAACCAGTGTTTCAGATCTTTTTTGGGGAAAAAAATTGATACTGTATACTAACAAAGACGAAAATCATCATCTAGTCTATTATCAGTCAAAAGCCAGGGTCTTTAGTGGTATGAGGTTGTGGCAAATATTATTCTCAGCTCTGTGATGGCAGCAATAATGCAGAAAAGTACATTGAGATTTTAGAGCAACATCAATTCCTTCAAGATGAGTATGCATTTATCAAGACAACACAAAAACAGACAAGACTGCATAGCAAAAGTAGCATTAAATTTGCATTTCCAATACTAAATCATTGTGAATTTACAAAATGATCACGTTTAAACCCAAGATTGTATTCTTTTAAACTACAGCACGCTAACACCCAACATATGACTTAGTTTCTGTTTTCGTTTGTGGTTTTGTTTTGCCACTCAAAGGAAATCTGTTCCACATTGACTTTGGTCACATCCTGGGCAACACCAAGAGCTTCTGGGGTGTGAACAGAGAGAGGGTGCCCTTTGTCCTCACTCCTGACTTTTTGTATGTGATGGGTAGAGTGAAAGGGCAGTCAAGCCTCTACTTCAAGAGGTTCAAGGTAAGCAGTAGTGTTTAAAATGTATACACTAAAAGTAATATGTTGAATACCATTGTTGAACCATCATGAAACTGCAGTTACTCCAGGTATAACCTGACATTAACACTGAGCTTATTCAGTGAGCTGATAGAAACCAAATTCAATAGCGAAGGTGCACTTTTTATGTTAGGACAAAATATGAGAATACACAAGAACTACCTTTTATCTACACAGATGTAACTCTTCCTTAAGTAACCATTCAAATAGAAAGTTTACAGTTCCTGCCTGTAGCCCATCAGTGGAAACAGATCACTAAATTGAACCAGTCTGACCAAATTTCATGTATAATGCATCTTTATTGTTTAATAAGAGGCAATGTGTGTACCTAGGGCTGTGCAATAAGACTATGTATGTATATATATATGGAGGACAGCGAACACAATGCATAACAGGGTAATTATTCAGTAATTATTAAAGGGATAACGCAACTGCTAAGGAGTATTACATTTCAGAACACCACTTAGTGAACCCTTTCTGTTGTTTTATTATTATATGGTCTTTACGATCACAGTATCAGTACTGTTCTTAATGCATAATGTAATGAATCTAACCCATTACCTGAGCATGCAACAGATTTAGTGTTGCCTTGGCATTCTCCTTATACTTTATTTTGCAGACACTCCTACACTCACTGTAGGTACAATCCAAGCAATTGAGGGTTAATGGCCCTGCTTAAGGGCACAGCAGTGGCAGCCTGGCAGTACTTGGGCTTGAACCCTCATCCTTCTGCTCTGTAGTCCAGCGCATTAAGCACCAGTACTTAAATAACATTCATGTGTGTCAGTTTTGGATTTTACCTTTATAAGTTATTTTTAATTAAATAGTGATTTGATCACCAGGCTACCTGTTGTGAGATCAGATCATATATGTTAATTCCATGGAGTTTGCAATCATTGTCTTCTTCTTGCCACATAGGACACTTGTATCCAGGCTTATCTATCTCTGCGCTCTCAATCCCGCCTACTGGTCACGCTCTTCTCCCTCATGCTGCTGACAGGGATTCCTGAGCTCAGCACAGCACAGGACATGCGCTACCTGAGAAATGCACTACAACAAGACCAGGCGGAGGAAGAGGCACGGCAGCACTTTCTGCAGCAGATCGATGTGTGTGAGCAAAGAGGCTGGACTGTCCAGGCTAACTGGTGGATCCACTTGATGGCTGCGGTCAAATAGAAAGGAAAAAAACAGTTTTTTTAAGTGAATCAGAATTTGGCTGCATTTTTTTTGGCCATTTTTGTATAGTTCATTAATGTACTATATTTGTTTCATTTGCTTAATTCATGATGGAGAATTACACCTCACAACAAACAACACTAAATGACAAAAAGTGAAGAACTGGACACAACTGAATAAACAATGCTTTTTGCATTGTTCCTCTTCATTACATGGTATATTTTGGTTCAAGCAAATTTCCA
The DNA here is from genome assembly GCA_034780255.1 of Parotocinclus maculicauda. Taxonomy (NCBI): domain Eukaryota; kingdom Metazoa; phylum Chordata; class Actinopteri; order Siluriformes; family Loricariidae; genus Parotocinclus; species Parotocinclus maculicauda. The sequence continues at coordinate 4,201 of JAUZSU010194234.1, read as the reverse complement.
GCTCTTTGTTTGTTTATTGGGTATAAAACTCATCAATCCAGTTGTACTGACCCTAACCCAAGCCTGGCCTAATAATGCATCCAGGTGCAGTCTTTCAGGGGGACAGTGAACATTTGAAAAACCACTAGACATGTACACTATCTATATAACTATACTACAGTACCGTAATCATTACACAATGTACTGATGCATTGTTCAGGGTGTATCTATGTTGGAGCCTAGTGTTCCTGTGATCATACTGGAATGCCAGTGTCTGAATATAAATTATGCAAAATTATAATTGTTTAACTATTTTAATAAAATAGTTAAATTGACCAAGGTTTGCGGTGGTACAATGGGTAGCGATATTATCCTCTGTGTCACACCTTCTCAAAGTGGTAAATGCTTTACCTTTAAGTAATTTAGCACCGGCCCTTATCCAGAGCGACTTACAATTGATACAATCTTACAATACAAGTAATTGTAGGTTAAAGGCCTCACTCAAGGACCTAGTACAGTGAACAGTGGCCCAGAACAGAACTGTGGCAGCCTTGCAGAAGTTTTTGAGGGATTTGAACCCTGCATTAGGGTCCATAGTCCAATACTTTAACCGTTAGGCTACCACAGATCCACTAACGCAGGAACATGTTGCAGACTTAAAATGCAGGAATTAATGTTTATTAATGCAGGAACAAATGAAATCAAGTTGACTTGATAAAACCTGAAAGATGTTGGGCTTATACTGTCTGCAATTAAAATACATGTCAATGTGAGAAACTCTGGATATTTGTTTATTTGCATTTTCCATTCTATCCCAATGATTTAGCGAGTTAAGGAGCCAACACTGTAGATTGGTGGTGATGGATTTGAACCTTACTGATTTGTATACTCCTTCATGTGGTTTTAAGTGGCTAGCTTTAACGTCCTAACCTTTTTGTTTGTGATTATGATGTTTTAATGACCAGAAATGCTGGAATTAATGTTTATTTACAAATGAAATAAAGTTGACTCGATAAAACATGAAAGATATTTGGCTCATCCTGTCTGCAGTTTAAATATCATTATAAATGTAAGAAGCACATTTTTACAGCATATTTGTATTTGCATTTTCCATACTTTTTCAACCTTTCCTGATTTGTGGTTATTAAATCATACGAATAATAAAACTAAATTGTCAGCTTGCACTGTCTTTTCTGTACACTGCAATATTAATAAGATTTATAGATTTTGGACAATTTTGGAGCCATCAGTACACTGTAGTCGCAGGTAAGAACATGCATCTGTTATATTTAAAAGTATAATTTAAAAGTTATATTGTACTTTTATAGACAATCATTTACTGACCCAGAAACAAGTCTGACAGATTAACTTTAAAGCTGATTACAAGTTCATGAAGAAGCAGTTCAGAGTAAAGAAAGAACAAGTCATTTATTTCCACCCGTATTAAGATTGATAAGTTGAAACACTGCAAATGTTACTGCTTTGAGGCTAACATTTCCCCTATTTACTTCCTTTTCCCACTTTTTAAAGCTTCCGTGTTTATTACTTGCTATGAAGTCTAATAATAGCACAATATCTTACACTTCTTCTTTCAGAACCATAATGTAATGTAATAGTAATTTTTGAAATAATCCTGTAACATACAATATAAGGGAACAGGTATTAAATCACAGAACTGTATTTTTAAAAGAAGCTAGTTATTATACAAACGGTGAGCCAAAACTTAACGACCTCTCACAAAGTGAATAATTTGCACTGAACTCATGAGCGATCATAAAGACATTATACGTTCCTTGTAGTAATGGATCAGAGTCTTGGTTGATTGAGGGGGGCTGCACATTATTTGGTAAGTGTTTTTATTGTTATCCCGGATCGATGTATGTTATTTGATGCTGATGAAGAAACGATGAACAAGTGCTACAACTGAAAGTAATGTCAAAAGTACATTTGATTTATGATTTTTCTTTTAGGTGCTATCAGGATTTGAATTTGCACACCAAGTGTGAACAGATACCATATACTTTTGCATAAAGTACATCACTGCTACAGTGGGCACATTGTATGTACACAGTTATTCCACTTAATGCAAATGCAACATTTATTGTTATGAATTGCCAACTAATTCATTTGTATCTGTTGTGTTTGCTCGAGGTAAAGCCACATTTCTCAGCCTCACATTCCATGGTGCTAATTGACTTTTTAAGAATAAAATAAATGTCTGTCAGAGACCAATAAAACATCTTTCCCTGCTGTGTAACTGTCTCATTCTCTCCATCTTCCTGTCATTTCTGTACAAAAGGAATAGGATTAACAGGAGAGGACTGGGCTCACTGTTTTAGAGTCAATTATTAAACACACACACACACACTCACACACACACAGGGATTCCATCCTGGAGGAATCAGGTGCTATGTTACCTGGGTAATTGCGTCTCCATGGACATCACAATCAGTTCATTGCACATTTATGGGAAGTCAAGCTGATCTGAAGTCAGTTAACATTACAGCAAAGGTTTCAAAACTGAGCCGATCAGAGACAGAGCCAAACACAGAGCTACAGTCACAGGTAAGAACATCATTCTATTCATCTTCTTATTTATGCACATATTCTATTCAGTGTTGAACCTACAGATTTATGCTAATGTTTGGGCATGTTTGATGAGCCTACATGTTTTTAAATGAAAAGAAAAAAACTGTATAAAGATATAAACAGAATATACACTTAGATAAGCCAGAGGCATTCATTACTATAGTGCAGTGCTCTGTAGCCAAGTGAGGACTACCGTTACTACAGTCAACCAAATAGATATGTTTAGAGGAAGAAAAAATTTAGATAAGGAATATGTTTCCAACATTTAATCATGGGGTGGAACCAGTATGTTGTGTGGTAAAAATGTTGTGCTAATAGAGAAAGGCTTGGAATGTACTAAATATCAACAAATATTGGTAGCAAGTTTTCAACATTCAGTAAAGAAACTGGAGCTGAAAAGAGGACGGCTATGACAACATGGCAGTTATTTAAAACATAACACTAAATCAACATTGAAGTATCACAAAGGTCCAAAACTTAAAAAATACTGCTCACAAAAATTTAGGGTATACTTTAAAATAAAAAATTTCCAATTAATTATCCACTATTTTTTGAGTGTATTATTATATGAGTGAACAGAGATTAGGCATGCTGTACTTCTAAGAAGGAATTAATATTTTTTAAGTGTTCTACAAGAAAGATTTGTTGGAAATCAAATTTTCAAACATTTTAGTTGCCCAAAGAAGTTTTTTGGCTGTGATTTGTGTCAAATCGGAGGTGTTAAGTAATATCGTTTTACAGAATTTTATTTGTATTTCATTTTTTATTTATTTATTTAATCTAGAAAATCAACATTTATTTGGTTTAGTTACATTTCAAGCCTTTTTATGTTTAGCTACTAAAATGAGACCCATGTGAGCAAAGGAGAGCTAAAAATTCTGGATTTTGTTCATTGCACCTACAATCAGTGGCATGCAGTGCATATATCTTATATGTTATGATTTCTTTTTATATCATATATATTGGGTACCCCTTCTGCTACACACCCGAACGACACGACCACAACCCGCAGTGTAGATTTAAAACAGAAACTTAAACTGACATTATATTAAAATACAGATACCGAAAATAATCTAAGAATAATACAAGTACAACCGTTCAGCAAAGTTATAACCACTAATTCTCTGCATTATGCAAGGGCAGCCAAACATTTAAATAAACACCAAACTCATCAGTCCATTAGCTTTAGTTGAACCAAAAGTCCATCCTCCACTACTTTGCCAGAAAATGTTACTTTGTGGGTAGAATTGGCTGGCATTGCTGAAATATTCCATGTTTCCTTGCAAATCTCCATAAATTTGCATGCACACAGACAGTGACTTTTATTTATGAATGAAGAGTACATAGAACCTTCTTGAATGTGCGACGAAGGTTCCAGATTGCTATAGTCAAGTCCTCGTAGTGAAAATAATAATTCTGTTTGGTCAGTTTTTCTTGCACGCTCAATCAGATATGCATCCTAAAGCAAGTTTGGATGATGTTTTTTTTTTTACTTTATTCATGAAATAAAACGTTATATACTATTTTACATATACATTATTATCTATAGGGCAGCGCGGTGGCTGAGTGGTTAGCACCTCTGCCTCACAGCACGAAGGTCGCCGGTTCAATCCCAGCGTGGAGTGAATTGGGA